>JAOWBN010250210.1:0-23463 GCA_028565015.1 Pinguicula moranensis | reverse complement strand
GCCATATAAATAGGCTGTCATTACATCCATCAACTGCATCTCAAGTTTTTTATGAATTGCATACTCATCAAATCACGAAATTTGATTGCATCAATCACATGCGAATAAAATCAAGCCAAACCAAACCAAATGTACCCAGTAAAATCCCGCATTGAAGCAGGGTCTGGAGAGAGTGGGATGTAAGCAGTCATACCCCTATCTCAAAAGAGATAAAGAGACTGATTTCGTGAAGACTCCAACTCGAGAGAGGAGTAAATAAATAAATAGAGAAAAAGAAACTACAATTTTAAAAATAAATAAAAATAAATAAAATATAATAATAAACTAATAATAATACAAATAAAATAAAATATCTAAAATAAAATAAATATTTAGGTTAATACGATAATAAAATAAAAATCACAGGAGAATAAGTCTCTTCATAATCAATGTCTGATTTTTTTATAAAACATTGCACGTCAAGTCATGGTTTATATCTCACGACTTCATTTTTCTCATTTCTTTTCTGCACAAATACCCATTGATATCTGACTAGTTTTATACCATTTGATATAAGAACTATTGGTCCAAAAAATTCACGTTTCTCTAAAGAACTGAGCTTTAGAGCAATTGCTTCTTTTTATTTTGGGAAATCATTTATGCGCCTACATTCTTCCATAGATGTATGTCCAATATCATCGTTTTCTTTCATTATATCGTATGCTATATGATAAACAAAAATATCATCGACGTTCGTTTCATCTTGATTCCATCTTATCTCGTTACGCCATAATTTATAGAGATCTCCTCATTTTTAGGTACCTGAATTTCTTCATTTATGTCGTTTGCCTCTTCTGGAGATTTTATTTTCCCTTTTGCAGTGTTATGGATCTCTACTAGAAATTTTATTTTCTCTCCTGAATCATTCTCTATGTTTGCTCCTTTTGTTTTTCAAAAATTTTATTTTTGGAACTCATTGGTCTTCCACGCTTTATGCATGATTTAGACTCATTTGCTGCAAAAATTCGTCCTTCTGGGACATTAAGTTTACTGGAAGCATTTACAGTTAGTATATGAGACTTGATACATTCTTCATGTTGGTAAACACGTCAGGCAAATTGATTTGCTAAATTTTGCAAATGAATAATCTTTTAAATTTCAAGTTCACATTATCAAGGACGAGGATCAAAATGTGATAGTGAAGATTCATGCTAGGATATTGCCTTTTTCAAGTGTTTATTTTCTCCCTCTAATGTTGAAAAAAATGATTCATAAAATAACAAATCAACAAATCTTGTTGTAAATGAATCTCCAGTTGATGGTTCTAAATATTTAATTATCGAGGGAGATTCATATCCAACATATATTCACATCCTCCTTTAAGGACCCATCTTTGTGCGTTGTGGAGGAGCAATTGATACAAATACCACACATCCAATTATTCTTAGACAATAAATGTTTTTTTACTATAAACCATTTGCATTAGAGAGAATTTATTATAACTTGTTGGTGTGATATGAATAAGTGTTGCCGCATGCAAAATTGCATGTCCCCAAGTATATACGAGGAGTTTAGAATGCATGAGGATTGACCTTGCAATCAGTTGTAGTCGTTTAATGAATGATTCAACCAAACCATTGTGTATGAACATGTGCAATAAGATATTCAATGATTATCCCAATTGACATACAATAGGCATTAAAGGTTTGTGATAAAATTTCACCAGCAATATCTAGACGAATTTTCATGATTGGAAAATCAGGAAAATGAGCTCGCAAACGAATTATTTGTGCAAGTAATCTTGCTATGGCTAAATTGTGAGTAGATAATAAACATATATGCGACCATTTAGTTAATACATCAATTAGAATCATAAAATATCTAAAAGGTCAGTATGGTGGGTGTATAGGCCCACATATATATCCTTGAATTTTTTCTTAAAATGTAGGGTTATCATACCTACTTTGTTTAATTGAAGGCCTTATAATCAGTTTGCCTTGAAAACAAGCAACACATAAAAATTCACTGGTTTGAATTTTTTTTTATTTTTCATTGAATGAACACATGAATTTTCTATGATTTTTTGCATCATAAATAATACGGGATAGCCCAACCAGTCATACCAAACTTTGAAATTGTTTGTAGTCTTTAGACTTTCAATAGCATAAGTTTCAACCATTCTTATTATTGTATAATACAATCCAGAAGATATTACGAGTAATCTTTCTAAGATGCATTTCTTAACAGAAATAATTGATGTAATGCATAAGTATTCTTCAACCTTTTTGCTCATTACCTCCATATGATATCCATTTCGGCAAATATATTTAAAGACTAATAAATTTGGCCGAGACTTAGATGATAATTAAGCATCATCAATTATAAGCTTTGTCCCTTGTGGTAGTACAATTTGTGCTCTTTCAGAGCCTTCAATTAATTTTGCACTACCAGATAGTGTATTAACATACGCTTCCTTGTAGATAGAAAAGTAAAATACTTTTTATTATTGAGTATGATGTGTGTTGTTTCACTGTCAGCGAGACATGCATCTTCCTCATTTAATTTGGACAAATTCATAATTATCTTTAATAAATAAGTAAAAGAAAGAAATAATAAAAAAAATTAAATAATATTTCATAAAGTAATTATTACATGATAAGTAAAGCGTAACAGTGGAACTAAAAAATACAAAGAAAGTTAGATATTTTTGCAACTATTCATATGATCGAGGTGGAGAAGGAATTCAGCAACATCTAAATGTATCATATCAATTTTTTCATGGAGAAAATCATCTTGAACAAAGTTCATTTCTACATTAGGCATTGGATTTTGAACAAAGTTTGTCTCTGCATTCTTCCCTTTAGCTTTCATTGAAGCTCGATAAAGATCTATAAGGTGCTTTGGAGTACAGCAGGTATGAGACCAATGATTGTTCATCCCACATAAATGGAAAACATTTTCTACCTTCATGTTGCCCTGGAATTTTTTGTTGTGACTATGCAAAGTTTTATTTTTCTCCCACTTCTGGTGGTTATTTGTATTCTTGGTATTATTACGGCGAGAGTAAGGATGCGTTCCCAAATTTCTACATCTACGACCACGGTGGGGGCCTTAGTTAAATGCATTCACATTCATTTCCAAAAATGGAGCAGAACCACTGGACGTGAATTATGATTTTTCATAAGCAACTCGTTATTTTGTTCAGCCACAAGAAGACATGAAATCAGTTTATAGTACTTCTTAAAACCCTTTTCACCATATTGCTGTTGCAGGAGCGTATTTGTGGTATGAAAAGTTGATAATGTTGTCTCTAACATTTCCTCATCGATAACCTTTTCATCACATAATTTCAGTTGAAAACTGATCTTAAACATGACTGAATTGTATTCGCTTACATATTTAAAATCTTTTATACGTAAATATAACTAATCATAACGAGCTTTGGGAAATGTTATTATTTTTTGGTGATCACACCTCTTTTTGAGATTTTTCTAAAGATCTGCAGGATCTTTTATAGTGAAGTATTCAACTTTAAGCCCCTCGTCAACATGGTGACGAATAAATATCATACCTTTCACTTTATCTTGTTGAGATGTTATATTTGCATCATTTATGGTGTCTTAGAGATTCATAGCATCTAGATGGATTTCATATCAATAATCCATGACAAGTAAATTTTCCCGATGATGTAAATAGCAACAAATTAAAATTTAGAAAGATTAGACATTATAACACTAATTGACTAATTTTACCTCGTGCTAGTAGCTCGGCAATAGAGTCGTGCTGATAACGTATTTGAAAAAATTAAGTAAATACATAGAAATATGAAGAATAATCGCTTTTCTTATTAATATCTCCGAAAATGGAGATTTGCTCTTGGCACCGTAAAATTCCCTTAATCCAAAGTTGATAACAATAATTCTCTATAAAATATTCTCACTTTTCTTATCTTCTCTCTCATGTGTATTTATAGAGAATTGAGGAAATGATGTATTGGTTCTTCCTGTACAAAAAACTCATGCATCATTTAATGTTGACAAGTCACCATCATTGCTAAAACAATGCATCATCCTATGTTGACAAGTCACCATCAATGCATATTATATTATTCATTAACAACAATTTGGCCTTACTTGAAACATGTTTGCACAAATTCAACTACCAATGTTGAGCAAACAATGTAGATTGTAAATGTGAATGATTGGAGTGAAGCCAATGCTTTGTCTACAGTTGCTTTATTTGTATTGGACGATTCAAGTAAAGTTTATCGCCATACTTACAAACCAACACCTCAGTCCAGGTTCCCAATCCAATACTTTCCTGGGAAATAGTGGGTATTATAAAATCCAAACCCAAATCTAAAAAAATATCATATTTATGATTTTGTTATGTATGTAAGTTGATCCACTTACATGAATCACAATTTCAACTATGTAAGATGAGTGCAATATTCTACTATGCAAATAATTGTCTGGGCTAATTAGCTTTTTATTTAATTAAAATTTAATTACCAAAGATGTGAAGTTATGTAATGGCGTGAAGTTTGGAATTTTTTGAGTGTTGTTACTTCATTTGTTAATTGTGGTCGGGGACCACTACTCAAAACCTCAACAAATCTCGAAGGAAAAGTTTCAGATGATATTGGCATCATATACTCTCGTAACTTCTGCGTATTGTTACTGATGCACAGAAACCAGATCAACTTCAAGGATTCAAGGTGCCGGGTCATATTGATTACAGCAAAAAATTTCAACGGGGGACCAAAATCATGAGCATATGCACCAGGGAAGAACTGATCTGCGTTTTACTTTGTTACAACCGTCCGAACCTGCAAGCATGAACTGGGTCAGTTCTCAGCAATGAAGTAGACAAAAAGCTTACAGGTAGAAGGCAATCAAAAGTATATCTACGGTCAAATCCATTTTCCATATCTCCATTCGTGATGCAGGCGAAGATTGGTGTGACCAAACTTCAATTCATCATCCGTTTTTGGGAAGTACACAGCGTATATGCCATATTTATGAACTTCGGATATGATACCTGACCACCAGCCATCGTTATAAAGAGCATCAACTTCATCATGAACTTCAAAGTTGTCGAGCATTTCAACTTCAGGTGGGCATGGCCTCATACGATGACTATTGACCTCTTCTATCAGCAGGCCAGTGCCATCATCATTCCTGAGGGCCTCGTACTCAACCAGATATTTATCCTTCAACTTCTGTACAATTTTTGCAGTGAACCAAGGACCTTCGAAACCCTCTTCATGGTCACAGACTTCAACTATATCTCCTTGGTCAAATTGATGCTCAATCTTCGCTTTGTTAGACTCATGCATCGGTGATAATGGAGGTTTCTGCAATTGAAATATCAGTAAGATTATGCATAATACTTTGACATTAGAGAACATATGAATATGATCTCAAAAAAATGCAGACGGATGACGAACATTATACTGCATTGATTCACATAATAAAGATGTCTAAGCAGCATCCGTCAGGGAGATCTGCCACTAGAACATCCTTTTACCACATAATGTAAACATCTTAATATATTATAGTAATTCTACAATGAATAATGAAAACAAGTATGACGTCAAAGAGAATTTGGTATATTCAACTCATATTTTGTAATCGTAATGAAAGTAAGTCAACAAGATACAACAAAGACTCCAAGAATATATCCAATGCCTGAATGAAATGACCTGGTCCATAAACATTTTCATCATAGATTTACAATTCCCATGCTTAAACAAGGCATTTCGCCCATGCATATCTCCAAGATATTGTGTGTTCCGAAAACAACATGTTACACTAATGATACATACATGAAGCGTTCATCATCTTGAAGTTATAAAGTAAACAAAAGCTATTCTAAAGCATCAATGATCTGCATATTTCTCACATTTTTCTAGTTTATACACTAAGATAAGCCTACTACACATATGCCGTTCTAAACACCTGCTCAAGATGCTATTACCAAATGCCTTAAAGCTCAGTTAGCATTAAAGTGGGAGTTAGTCAATGTCTTGGTACGAAATACTCCAGAACATTCACATTGTGAAAACACAGAAAGTTTTTCCACATGGTAAAGATACGTACACTTTCATGAAGCCATCTGCATCAATTTCTAACAAATTCACTACCAGATCAACTTGTTTTAATCCACATTAACATTAGCTTTTTTCTTCACCTATTCAATTTACTGGCAAAATTTAAGATCATACCCAGGTGAAACAAAATGTAATACAGTACAGCAATTCAAGCAATAAATCTAAAACACGACAAATGGGCCTTCCTCTTGTTTAAGAAAGAAGTACGGTCATGAGTAATAGAGCTCACTTTTTGTTGAAGCCTAACAATGTAAAGCATGCATCTTTAAATACACTTGAATAGTCATAATTACTTGACTGTGGTAAGAAATAAACATGGACTAAGACAAAATTTGTCATTTCCAATAATAGCTAAATCATAGGCATGCCAGATTTCATTTTTCTTACAATCAGATCAAATTGGGCGCGGCACCAATTTCTACTCACCCTTCAAAAACCTTTTGAGACATTGCTACAATGTCAAAAATGTACAGAAACGTTATTCCCTGTTTACGATAAAGAAGTAGACATGCAGTATGCACTTATATATAGCATAGCATGCTAGTTGGTTCTCCAACTATTTAAACTTCACGTAAGCGAGAACTTCATCTAAGATCTTAAGTGAAATCGCAACATCAGTAGATATGTAAACAACCAAAACATAGAAAAATGCAAACGTTATCTAAACCAAGACTGAAGTAGATGCAAAGCATAAAGCATTCCACCCCGTCAGAACCTGCATACCTTATTCCTATGTGTGCTATGACTATCAGGCAACTTTTCAAAAGGTGGAACCCACTCCCCATAAACCCATTCGCGATGCAGCCTCAGTTTTGATGCCTTGAAAGCAATCTGCTCCCTGGTGCCTCGAAAAAACACCAAATACTTATTCTCCCCTACGACTTTAGTCACTATCCCCTCCCACCACCCGTCATGATAGTAAGCATCCACTTCATCGCCAAACTTGAAGGAGCAGCGGTCCTCCCGAGTTGGAGATGGACGGAGCTGTATAGGCTCCAGTTCTTCCCTTAACCGCCGTGTGCCCTTCTCATCTACCATTAAAGTTTTGTACTCCACGAGCACCTTCGACGAGCCACTTTTCGTAACTCGGGGTGGGCGAATCACAGTCCCCGCGTACCAAGACCCACGAAAACCTGCATCTTTGCTGCTAATTTCAATATCAGCGTCATTTTTAAAGTACCGAGCGATTCTATCTGCATTGGTGCTCGCCATTAGTGGACGCTGTCAAATAGTGATCAAAACGGAGTTAATTTTCACAAGAATCCAGAATTCTGAGTATTATGAGTGATGAAGAGCTTACGAAAGATTGTCGGTGAGCTTCGGACGTCACATTCAACAAGCATCAAGAAACAATGTCGGGCCAGTGCTGATTCTGTATGTTGGAGAAAAAGGAAACCATTGAACTTCCCGATGGCTATGAATTATGATCGTGCTGGATGGAAACCCTAGAAATTGATTTTTTTTTTCTAACGGTGCGACCTAAAGCTTTGGCCTTCGAGCTTGCCTAGTAAGGTCGAGGGTTCGAAGTCCGCTAGTTATCAACTCTGCATTGTTATTTGGATTAGTCTGGATGGGTTCCTCTACGGGGCCCAGCTGGGATATCGAGTAAGCGGTTGTGTACTCGGGGCGGGTAGTCCTTAGTGACTGCTTCCTCCCGGGGCATGCAGTACATCTTAAGGACAGGACACAAATTGCCTGCAACCTGAACTAGCGACACAACTACCTATAAAAAAAAGAAATTGAATTTTCCTCGAACAATGGACTCCTGGTATTTATTGCAAGGGAAGACATAATTGGAACCTTTCTCCCGGGGCATGCAGTACAGCTTAAGGGGCAGGACACAAATTGCCTGCAACCTGGGCTAGCGGCACAACTACCTATCAAAAAAAAATTGAATTTTCCTCGAACAATGGACTCCTGGTATTTATCGCAAGGGAAGACATAATCGGAACCGATAGATGGAAGAATTCAATCCAACGGTTGAGATTATCCATCATACCATATTTTATGGAAATTGGATTGGATTGGATTGGATGTTTGGCCCCCACTTTGGTACCAACCCCCTAGCTTCATAGAAAGACATATAGCATCTCAGCATTAAGTTGATCGTCATTATCCGCTTTTTAGCAAACAGAGTGTCATGGATATCAACTTACTAATTCTCCTTCATATGAGGATATTGGTACATAGCTCGATTTTATTTGAAGAGCTATCCCTGATTGTCATCTTAAGGAGTGTCCCAATGAGGAAAGCTGGCATAATTGAGTGCCAAGTGCTCGGGGTAGTTCTCCAAGAGAGTCAGCATATGATCAGTCATGTCCTTCATTACTGGATGCCAAGTAAGTGCAGTGTATAATTGCTGTTCAAGGTGTCCACCGAAGACACTTCTATGATAAAGTATTCGCCCTAAACCTGTACCTCAAAGAGAGTCTCAAGGAGTCAGTAGAACAAGCATGTAAGCTTGAAAAATTCTGAACCATGTAGAGTTTAAAGGAGGTGAAGATACTTTGATCAGTTCCACTGTTACCTATGAGTTTAATTGACAGTTTGTTTTCCTAAGGAACAATATGTAGTAACTACAATATCTCCTTGTATGTATCATCAGGTTACCAGAATCATCAATAGCACTAGTTGAACATGGAGTAAAGTAAAGACCAATATAACAAACTTTGCCTAATGTGGGTGTCATATAGCGTGAAAACAACATTCTATATGCATGAAGTACGTTGTTCAAAGCTCAAATAGGCTACAAAAATTACGAGTCTACATTAAATCAGAATTTCATGCAGATAATACGGTATAATATCCAGTTAGTTAAAGAGTATGGAAACTGTGGTTGTTTTTGGTGAGTTTTTATGTTCAACCAGGTATTTCTTTGTATGACCAACAATTCAGCATTAATCACTTGAAGTTCCCCCTCAAAGTGTTTTTTATTCCTTATCTTCATAGCTGCCAGATGAAAGAGATCCATACAGATTTCCATACCTCCATGTTACTTCTAGTTGTCTTTCTCGAGCAAAACTCTTGGAATGTAGGGGCTGTTGTTGATACCTGGTAGTTGGGGATTCGTTGATTGAACCATTTCTCTATGACCTGCCAAAGAGAAGGTGTTATTGTACAAGTAAAAAATAAGTGCTCATAATTTTCCTGACCTGCACTATTCATGGTGCACAAAATTTCCTGATCTACGGGTATGATGTCTCTATTCTTAAGAGTGGATTTGATAGGTAAAGCCTGAAGGAGAAACTTACAGACAAGGATTTCTTGCTTTGTTTGGGAGTATTTGTTCCAGACCGTGAAGAGTTTGTTAGCTTCCTCATTTATAAACGGCAGAACTTGTGCATCAAGCTGTTTTAGGTAGGTAATTTTGGCGCTATACTTACCACATATGTCTCCTTTGAATAGATAGGAGTCTTGGCCATTTTGCAAAGGAGATATGCCCTAAAGTAAGCTTAGGATTTGGGCAAGTTGTTGTTCTTCATTGTTCCGCAGCCTTCTTCTCCAAATCAGGTCCCATTTCCAGTTATTGTCTTCCAATTTACCTGCATAAAAAACATATAGTAATGTGTTTGTTGAGACTCAGTAGAGCTGAGGAAAGGTGTCTAATAGTGCCTCAGATAAAATTCATTTGTCACTCCAAAATAGGATTCCTAATCCAGTTCCAAGCTTTATCTCTAAATTTCCTAGGTACCAGTGCTGGAATGCATTTCTTTCCACCATGTAGATGCGTATGATTCTGCTTTTCTTCTTCCCCTTTGTGGGAAGCTAATAGACAAAGGTCTCTAAAGAAGTTTTAGAGCTCCAGACCTCAGGCCAGCCTCAATTTCTTATTTGGATTTCAGTATATCAGTGGCTAGAAAGCTCTTATCCTGCAGGGTTCTAGCATCACGTTTCCCCAGCAGTGCCTTATTGAATTTCTCTATTCTCGTCATTTCCATCCCTCCTTTATTTTTGGTTAGAGCTATTTTCTTCCAGGAAGTTTAGATGGCTAACCTCTTTCCTGCTGTTCTTCCCCAAATGAAGTTCCTCTGTAAGGATGTCAATTTATGCAAGGCTGATTTTGGAATGTTGTAGAAAGAGAGGAAGTTCATAGAAAGAGCAATGAGTACTTCATTGATGAGAGTTACTTTACCTCCATTTGATAGGTAATTATTCTCCCAGGATTGTAATACTTGTGAAGTTCTTGAGACAATAGGCTACCATATGACAGCTTCATAATTCTTTGCACCCATCGAAAGACTAGGATACTTGAAACGCAGGTGGCCTTGTTTGCATCCTAGTTATACAGCCATTTCTTCGAGTATTGCACAGTCCATGTTCACTCCATAGATGGAGCTTTTGTTGTAATTAACTCTTAAACCAGATAGGAGTTCAAAATTCAGGAGGACTGCCTTGAAGGTTCTGATTGTGGCCCAATTAAAGTCACGAAAGGGCAGGGTGTCATCTGCAAATTGAAGATAAGAGAGTTGTACTTTGTGCCTTCCAATCTGCAGGGGTGTGAATTTGTGTAGGCTGGCAACTTTATATAGCAGAACAGAGAGCCCTTTAACTGCAATGTTAAAACGCAAGGGAGATAACTGATCCTCCTGCCTAAGGCCTCTTTGTGGCAGAAATTCAAAAGTAAGACTCCCATTAATAAGTATTGAAAAATCTCTGTAATAGTCAATCCATGCTCTGGGGAAGCCCATGTGCTGCATTGTAGCTAGAAGAAAGGACCAATTTAGTGTGTCAAATGCCTTCTCAAAGTCCAATTTAAATGTTATTGTTGTTTTCTTTAGCTTCCTTAGTTCATCAATTGACTCATTAGCTATGAGTATGCTGTCTAGTAGCTTTCTCCCTGTGATGAAGGTCATTTGGTTGGGGGAGATAACCTCCTCCAATACTGCTTCCAATCTTCTTGCAAGTGTTTTAGAGGGGATTTTAGGCATAGAACCAATCAGTGTGATTGACCTAAAGTCCTCCACTGTCATAGGGTAATTTTTCTTAGCAATGAGTGTGATGTGCGCAACATTAGATCCTTTGTCCGCTCTGCTATTTTTATAGAATTCCTGCAGCATCAAAAGGATTTCATCCTTGAGCAGGTGGCTAAAATGTTTGATAAAACAAAAGTTTAGTCCATCCGAGCCTGGACTTTTATTGCTGTCACATGAGTTGAGGGCTTCAAACATCTCTTGCTCAGTGAAGGGTGTGATCAGATAGTTCTGGGCTGTGTCTGATCGTTTTCTGAATAGGCTGGCCTGAATTCTTGGTCTAGGCCAATCTTTAAACAATTCTTTACCTCCTAAACACCGTCTAGCCAGGTTTCATTGTCCCAGATTCCTGTGATGGTTCTCCTGCTTCTCCGTTTATTAGTGCATTGTGATACTAGGAAGTATTAGCACCACCTTGTTGAAGCCACTGAATTCTTGATTTTTTATAGTAGATAGTGTCCAACAGTTGGGTCACTTTATGTAGTTAATCCTTAAGATTTTGGGCCAACTGTTGTAGTTCATCCAAGATGGTGTCAATAGATTCAGTGTGTAGTTCTAACTCTCTGAGTGAGCTTAATAATCTATTTCTTTCTGCAGATAACTCCTCGGGGCATCTGAATTCCATCTCTTGATTCCTGATCTGATTTCTCTGATCTTGTGCATAAGTATTTGACCTGCATATCTAAAATTACATGGCTAATTCTAAAGTTGCTCCACCAGGTTGTTTTAGCTATCCTTTCCTAATCAACAGCTTAAGACTCTGAAAGGTTTGGGGACCCAGTCTTTGACTGCTAAATGTAGACAGACCGGGATATGATCCAAGTCATCCTTGTTTAGCCCTATTTCTATCCAGTCTAATGAGGAGGACAACCACACATCATTGAGGAGGAATATGTCAAGCCTACTTATGCATCTCAATCATCTAGATACCAGGTATATTTTCTTCTGGCCATGGGAAGGTCTAGTCTTCAGGTGGATATCTCATGGCTTCATTGATGTTGAACTCCACCTTCTCGACATCAAATTCCATGGTCAATGAACCTGTGGAAATGTCAATCTTGGTGCTTGCTGTCTTGAGAAAAGTCCTGCCTAGCAAAACAGGTGTTGAGGTTTTGTCTACCTCCATATTCAAAACATAAAATTCAATTGGAAAAATCAAAGTATCAACCATGACAAGCACATATTCAACTAGACCTTTAGGAAATGCAGTGGATCTATCTGCTAACTGAATGACTACTATGCTTTCTTGCAATGGATTTAAGCCTAATAAATCATAAAGTGCAGCAGGTATGACATTAATTAAAGCTTCTAAGTCTAGCATGGCTCTAGCAATTTTTACTTCTCTTATGGTGCAAGGAATAGTGAATATACCTGGATCAACACACTTTTTTGGGAGTTGCTGCTACAAAACAGCAGAAACTTGCTCACTCATTCTAATTTTCTTCTCACCATTCAGATTTGGCTTCCTCTTGATGTTGCACAGTTCCTTCAAAAATTTAGCATAACGAGGCACAATTTTAATCAAGTTTAGCAAAGGAATATTTACCTCACATTTGCTGAATGCTTCAAGCATTTCATTGTCTTTCTCTTTTTTGTTCAGATCTTTCATTGCCTCAGGAAAAGGAGCTAGACCTCTTTGTGTGTTGAAGGGATCTTTATCCTTCAAGCTGTTGGTCTTTTCATTTTTTTCACAACCCTCTGCAGCAGCAATAGATTTTTGCTCTGCATCAGGCTCATGTTTTGTTTTTCCAGTTTCTGTCCGAGCAAGTTCTGGGAGAACCAGGCCACTTCTCAATGTCATGGCCTTAGCTTATGATTAAGGAACCCCATGTAGATAGCTATAGCTCTCAGATGCACAGGATAAAATGACGAATTTGTTCTAGGGTAAAATGTAAGAGAATATTTAAATTATCAACATGGGAATAAGGCAGAAACCTCAAGGTTATGAGCGTGCCACATATGAAATGGTTAGGAAGAAAAGCTACATTCCTGAAAAAGAACCGATTTTGAACCATCTCCAATGAATCTTGAAATTCCCTGCTCCAAATGGCAAAAGACTCGAAATTTATGCCAACTTGCTGGAGAACAAATTACATCATGTTGCAAGAAAACCTCAAAGCAAAAGAGAAAAAGGAGCAATTGCATCCCATACACCACCGCAGTCCAGTCCACTGACTGAATCTCTCATAAAAATGAAAAACAAAGAAAGCCCCAATACAGGATTTTACCCCCAATCAATCGAATGCCATGCAAAATAACAGATGGAAAGAAAGAAAAATAAATTGACCTGATGACGATCATGAAGATTGAAGGTCGTGTTTCCACTCTCACCTCAGTACTTGTCTTCAGATTTCGCTCCTCACTTGTTGGTGCACACAAAATACTGAGAATCTGAGATGGTCAGCTCGTTGCTCATCTTCACGCAGGTCAGCCTGTAGGAATGGTCAACTCGTTGGTCGTGGTTGGCTCGTCGCCCCTCTTCACGCAGGTCGGATCGGGGTCGCACGCAGAGACTGAGAATCTAAGAAGTGATATGAGAACTTGAGAAGACAACTCATGAAGACTGAAGTCACTACTTACTAGGGTTATCAACTTACAATTTAAAAATCGGTAATTTGAGAAACCCAAACCGTACCAAAAGTGAATCATGATCACAATTAGGATCTCGATTCTAACTAGAAATACCAAATACCCTATTAAGATTGAATATTCGTTATATATCGATCGATATTCGGTATACTGAATATCGATAGAGTTTTGACCAGTCCTAAGTATATTTATTATCCTGCATGTGGGAGATCAAGGGGTCTAATTACCATTTGGAATAAGAACGTAGTGGAGTTGGTGGAGTAGGAGTGGAGAAGAAGTTTTGTTGATGGAGGTAAAATATGGAGTGGGGAGGGTAAGGTGCTATGTTAGAAATTGTTAGACAAAATATATAAATAAGTCTACTTGAATTAATTATGGTAACTATTTGTTAATTGCCTAATATTAAGAATTCTAATTAGAGTAGGATTCTACCATCATAATAAGGTTTAGGGTCAATTATGTAATTATATGTAATTATTAATCCCTAATCTCTCCCTATAAATAGGGCGTTCAGTGTTCTATTTCTTATTTTCATGTGATGAGACCCACAAACATATATAAGTTTCTCTCAAATTGCTGGCTAATGATCTTCGTAGGCGAGATCTAATTCGTGCATTAAAAGGAAACTCTAGCAGACTCCTGGTTTGTGTTTATGTTCGTGATATAATCAACTGAAGGATTATGGTTCTATATGTTTTCACATTAAAGTTATGATTTGTTATCGTATTTGTTCATTATTAGATTCATTCTAATAAAATCTACAGCATTGGAGTCAAGTTCATTTTTTATTGTGTTTGAACAATTATTTATTATGTTTATTCCTTTGAAGTTACACAATAAACGAATTCAAAATTTTTTATCATATGAATTCGTTAATATTCCTTTACGTGCTCGAATGATTTCCTTTTTCTTACGTAAGTTTCAATTTCATAATGAATTTGTTAATTTTAAAATTTATTATTTTAAATTACATTAGAATGCTTATTTGGTGAATATTCTGAAAATTTTACGTAAGAATGCTTAATTGACAATTAATGTGTTATTTTTTGTAAGAATTCTTATGGGTCAATTCACGGATTTGTTCCCATAATAAAATTTGAAACAGTAAATCTTCACAAATATAATTATAATTTATCTTCTATTAGAATTTGAATTAGAATCTTTTTTAATTAATTCAAATTTGTTTCTTAATTCGTTCCTTTACTTAGAATTCGAATTAGATTTTGTTTCCTACGGATTAGGATTCCCATGGATTCATTAATAATTATTTTGAAGTCATACATTAACTATGTGTTAATTATTATTTTGAATATTTTAATTTTTTGCTAAAAATTCACTAATGAACTTTAGGATTATAAGTATGTCTTATATTTATTTGAATCATTTCTTAGTATACATGATTAGAAATTAAATTTAATTTGCTTAGTGCAATTTAAATCTTAGTATGCATAATTAGGAATATACTAATTGTAATAAATTACAAAATTATTACAATTAACAATTATATATGCCAATCCATTTGGTTATATGCGTTACTGGGTTTTTTACTTGAATTTATTTCAATACGTGAAAGTTATATTTTCCTAGAATTTTTCGGTTATGAAGGACGTGATGATTATGAGGCTAGCGAAATTTTCAAATTTATAGCATAATTTCAAAATTCCTCAAAAAAATCTAATTTTAAAATTGTGCCTAATGTTCTTCTTAAAATACACTTATAGAAGTGACGCCTCCAAGCATGATAGATGAGCTCTCATATAGTGATAAGTTCACTGGATTAAACCACGCCATCTTGTCCATGAAGGTTCAATACCTTCTGTACGAAAAAGATGTCCTTGAACACATCACCATGGAGGAACCTGTAAAAACAAAAACGACCTATGCAGCATGGGAAAAGAAGGCTTGTAGTGCCCGCTATGCTATGCTGTATTGCATACACGACGATCTTATTTACACACACCTTGTGATGCTCACGTCTATGGCCATATGTGACAAACTCAAATAACAATATGGTAAAACTTCAGTTACAAGGCTACATGCCTTGCACCTGAATTGGTTTTAATACAACATCGATTCAAGCAGACCCGTAGTGGAATACTTTTGTATTATGAATTCAATGTTGCATGATCTCAAGAATGGTGGGATTGAAATTTCTGAGTTTGAACAGGTGGACAATGTGATTCGTTCACTACCTGATAAAAGTGAGGACAAACGATGTACTCCCTTCAAAACTCTGATCTCTCATGATGTGAACATCAAAACATTTAGTGATATATCTAAACACCTCGAGCTTGAGTATGAAACATTACGGGCTTCTGCATGCTCTGCTTAAGTTTTTGCAAACCAAGGAAAACAACCCAAAGAAAGAATATCGCTAAACAACCCAAGGCAAACGGTCCCAAGAATATGGCGTGTGAAGTGTTATAATTATGAAAAGAAATGTCACTTCTCCTGGACGTGCCGAGCCAAAAAAATGTATCTCACTCCCACTAATCCCAAATTATGCGTTTGCTCCCATGCACTAATTGCTAATTCCTTTCCTAAATGGTTTGTGCATTCAGGAGCGAGTCAACACATAACGAATGACCGTGCTAGTTTTATCGAGTTTCATCATTGTGGCATCAGAATACGAAGTGTAACCATGGGAAACGGTTGTAAAGAGGATGTCATTGGTATTGGCACCTATAAGCTCCAGCTTTGTAGCGGGAACACATTGTTGTTATATGATACAATCTATGTGTTGGGAGTTTGCTGTTATTTTGTTTCTGTTATTTCTTTGCTACATTTGGGCTTCTTATTCCGTCCTAATTGATTGAAAATTGAGTACGATGATGTTTGTTTGGTTTTGGCTCATACATGTTTTTTACATTATTAATTTTGATGATATTTACTTCGATTCAAACAATTCATCTATTGTTGTAGTTTCTAACATAGATACATCTTCCGAATCTGTTAAATGACAAACTGGACTTGACTACATTGACAAAGATAGGTTAAATAGACTTGTTAAGGCAAACTATTAAACAAACTCACTAATACCATGTTATCTATGTGTAAACTTGCTTTGCTGTCAAGGCTAGCTATAAGCCTTTTGGTAAGGCTTCTTGAGCCCCAAATCCATTAAATTTAGTTCATTTTTACATTTGCGGACTCATGAGTGTGTAAGCACGCCATGGAGTTTTTTTATTTCATTACCTTCATTGACGACTACTCGCATTACAGACACATATATCTGTTGTCTCATTGCCACAAAGCACTTGATGTGTTCAAATTCTACGTAGCAGAAAAAAAAACTAGTTGGATCTAAAAGTTAAGATTTTTTGAACTGACCGTGGTCGAGAATACCTTTCTAATATGTTCAAAGCGTAGTCATGAAAAGGACATAGTAAGGCAAATTACTATGCATTATACCCCGCAACAACACTCTACTGCGGATCATAGGAATCACACCCAGCTTGACATGGTTTGGTCTATGATGGCAGAAGCCAACCTATCCATTAAGTTTTGGGGAAATGCTTTGCTCAGGGAAACATACATCCTCAGTAGAGTACCAAGGAAAAGTGTGTTTACCACTCCATATGAGTTATGGAATAGAACAAAGTCAATTTTAGGCCATATGTGACCATGGGGTTCGACAGACTATGTGCACAACCCAAACAATGAACATGGTAAATTCGATCCAAGAGCAACTAAGAGGGTGTTCACTCGTTACCCCGAACATTCAAAATGATATTTTATGTCCAACAAACAACCAAATGGGGGCATGACTGAAATAGATAGTTGCAATGTTGAATTTCTTAAGGATAATTTTGCAACTATAAGAGAAATACAATAGGATGGTCAGTTGTATGAGTTACAATTAGACTTGTCAATATCTCATTGTGCGGGGGAGAATATGTTTCACCAAACCACCCAGTATAGTGTAATACTACCTATTTGAGGTGGGAACTTGCCACATGAAGGCCAACATGAAAGACAAGTAAGTCATAAACCTTTCATGCCTAGAAATGAGATTAGTTTTCAAAATTTAGGCCATGGCGATGTGATTACTAGCCCCATGGACCATAGGGTTAGTGGGAGCGACCTTTCACACACCGTCAGCCCAATGAGCCAAGGGGTTAGTGGGAGCAGACTCTCAACCAGACAAGTAGAAGATCTTGTTATCTGAAGGAGTGAACGCAAAATAATTCCATTTATAACGAGGCTATGGATTCACCCAATAGAGAAAAAATGGCTAAGTTCCATGAGGGATGAAATGGAATCGATGCAAATAAAATACTTTTGGGAACTTGTTGGTCTACACACCACCAAAAATCGATTGAATGCAAGTGAATATTCAAGGTTAGTGGTGCGGATGGATCAATTGACAAGTTCAAAGCCTGACTCGTGCTGAAAGGTTTTACCAAAATCTAGGGTATATACTATAAAGTGACATTTTCTTCTGTGGTGAGAATTGCCTCTATTCGCCTACTTCTAGCTCTGGTTGTTCATTTGTATCTTGAACTATTCCAAATGTACGTAAATACTTCAATCTAAATTGAACACCTGAGGAAAGATCTACATAGATCAACCTATTAAGTTAGTCTCAGCAGGTCAAGATAAGAAGTTATGTCGTCTTAAGAGATCCATAAATGGACATAAACAGTCTTCCAGATTGTGATACTTCAAATTTTATGAGGCCATTATTTCGCATGACTTCACCATGATAGATGAATATCACTGCGCATATCCAAAAGACAAAGGAATGAATTATGTTTATCTCCTTATATGTCAACGACATACTACTGGTTAGAAACAACATAGAAATTATCACCGCCACTAAGCAGTGGCTATCTTCCATCTTCGAGATGAAGGATATGGGTAAAGTTAGGTATGTTCTAGGTGTTGAGATCTGCAAAATCGTTCTAAGAAAATGCTGAGTTTGTCCCAACAGGCATATATAAACAAAATCTCATAGCGAATCAGAATGTATTTCTCTAAAGCTTTTGACACCCCTGTTGATAAGGGTCTCGCATTAAACCTCAATCAATGCTTAAAAACAAATAAGAAAAAGAAAGAAATTAGCATTATTCCCTATGGAAGTGTACGCCATGTTATATACATGGTCGGACATCTGCTTTGTGGCTAGATTGGTGAGCCATTACTAAAGCAACCGGGGGCCCGCTCGTTAACAAAGAGTCAAGAGGATCTTTCTTTACCTTCATGGAACAATCGATCTAACCCTATGCTATCAAGGGGGGACCTGTGTTCGAAGGGATTCACGGATGCTGATTGTAAAGTCGATTTTGACGAATCCAAGTCAACTTCTAGATATGCCTTCATCCATGGCGGATGAGCTATATCTTGGTGCAGCAAGAACTAAGACTGCATCTCTTTGTCAATATTGGATACAGAATATATTTGGTGCAGCGTAGCAATACAAGAGGCGCTCTTTCTTAAAAATTTTCTACAAGTACCTCAATTTGATTTCGAGGCTTGATGATTCTGTAGAAATGAACTGCAACAATTCAATTTGCTAAGGATCCAAAATCCCATTGAAAGACAAAACACATTCAGAGATGTTACCACTTTGTTCTAGATTTTGTCAACA
Organism: Pinguicula moranensis; assembly: GCA_028565015.1. Classification (NCBI taxonomy): domain Eukaryota; kingdom Viridiplantae; phylum Streptophyta; class Magnoliopsida; order Lamiales; family Lentibulariaceae; genus Pinguicula; species Pinguicula moranensis. The sequence goes on along the minus strand of JAOWBN010250210.1, from coordinate 4,223 downwards.
AAGTGGATAAGTACAAAGTATATTCCTACTAACAAGATGATTGCTAATCCAATGACCAAAACCATTCCTACAGATGTGTTTAAAACTCATGTCATGAGTCTAGAATTACGTAGGGCTTCATGTTTTTGTAACATTTGATTATGAATTGAAATTGTCGTTTTTCTCTTCAATTAGCATTATTTTAGTATATGCAATCAAATAATAAGGCACAATAAATGTCAAAAAAGCTTTATGATTGGCCCTATCACACTGGTAATCGCCCTTATGCTTGTGTAGCATGAAAGATGAGACTGATAAATGCTCTAGATAGTCCCTTCAGTAGGTCAGAAATGAGATTTTATGTGAATCAAAAGCTAAATGTTTTGGCTTTAATATTAAAGCTTTAAAGCCGAATGTAAAGGATAATGACTAAATGGCTATGATTTGCAGGACATAAGTAAGTGACATGCCCACCGAAGTGAGAGTCATGCAATGACACACATATTTTACTGTTTGTACTACAGAATGACCATTGTGGAAATAACAAAAGAATTCCCTAATTGTCATTGTGTGATTACACGGACATACGTTTGTCCACCCAGATGTTACTCTTTGACGTAGAGCTATAGCTTGATGATGTTACTTTAGTATGGCATCCAAGGGCTAGAATTTTTATAGTTTAGCGGACCATGCTAGGAAAGCAGTCCAATTGATACGGATGATCATTTGTGTTTAAGGAACAATCTTTGTCGCTTTACCATATTTGTCATGGCAGTTACATTAATTATGTAACTAAATATTTTATAGTTTAAAGGGATATGTGGCTATCGGTGATGCAAAGAGGATTTGGGGTACCGTTATTTTGAATGTGTCATGTTAGTTAGATGATGACTTAATATGACACTAATAGTTATTTTATGGTCAAACAATTCATTTCTTGTATGAAGCATTGGGATATTTTGAAAATTGTATTTCGTAATATGGCTTATGTAACTGAGTCGGAGCTGTTAGAAAAAAATATTGAATTAACAATTATTTTTTAATTACCTAATATTAATAATTCTAATTAGTGTAGGATTCTATCATCCTAATTAAGTTTTGGGTTAATTATTAACCCTAATTTCTCCCTATAAATAGGATTTTCTTATTCTCAGGTGTTGAGACCCACAAACATATATACATTTTTTCTCAAATTGCTACCTAATCATCTGAGTAGGAGAGATCTGATTCGTGGATTACAAGTGGGAGTCATGTGATTATGTAAAGAAGAAGCCATTGTGGAAATTGTTGACACTGTGGCTGGAGGGAAATTCGAGTAGTTTGTGGTCTTATGAGGGGTCAATGCGATTAGAAATCCAAATGAAAGAAAGGAGGTAATGGTGAGAGGGGAAGAGTAGATATTGGCTTTGATAGTTTTATCCAAAATATAGGCCTAGTTGCCTTGTCGCTACGTAGGTGAAAGTATACTTTGACAAATAAACCAGGATCAAGAGCCAATAAAATTGATTAGTTCTTGTTGTCTGCACGTTGGGTGAGCAATGTACAAAATATAAACAATTGGCCTTGGATTACACCTTTTTTGAGCATAGGCCTATCACATTGGTTGATTAAAAAAAATTGGAAGTTAAAGTCCTTTTAGTTTTTCAATTGTTTGCTGCAGAGCGATAATTTAAACAAGATGGTGGAAAGAGGAGAGAAGTATGAATGTGGAGGAGAGGAAGGGGTACAGACTGAATGAAAAGATTAAAGGCAAGTTCTAAAGAAAATAGAGAGCACTTATTTTGTTCTTATTCAACTAAAGAAACTACACACCTATAAATTGACATACATCCAATGTGAATACACATGTGTGAACACAATCCTATAATTGTGAACACATTACTATGAATGTGAATGCAATCACATTCGTTCACATTCAACACCCCCCTCAAGATGAGAAAAAGATATTGATCAAGCCCGTCTTATTATAAAATCTATCCATATTTATTGCGCAAAGACCCTTAGTGAGACAATAAAAATTTTGCTCCTTAGTAGTCACATGTCTCAACTCTAGGAGTCCACTGTCAGCTTCTCTTAGATGAAGAACATGTCAATCTCCACATGCTTGATTTGGTCATGTTGAACTGGATTGTTTGCAATGTTGACAACTGACCTCTTATCATACCATAACTGCATTTGTGCTCCCTCACTCATCTTCAACTCCATCAGAAGTGACCTCAACCACATTATCTTAGTAACACTCAGGGCCATGACTCTGTACTCTGCTTCAACTGTAGAATGGGCCACCACTGATTGTTTCTTGCTCTTCCAGAAGACTAAATTGTCTCCTACAAACACGTAGTATCCATAAATGAACTTTATGTCATCAACACAACTAGCCAAATCTGAATCACAGAATCCCTCAATGCTCATGTACCCATTCTTCCGAAAGGTCAACCCCTTTCCTGGTGTACTCTTCAGGTATCTCAATATCTGGTACACTATACCCATGTGACTCTTTCTTGGATCATGCATATACCTGCTCGCCACACTCACAGCGAATGATATATCAGGTCGGGTATGGTTCAGGTAAATTAGCCCTCCCACCAATCTCTGATATCTTTCTCTGTCAACTCCATCTTTATCACTCAAAATCACTCTCTCCTCGATTGGTATCTTGGCAGGTTTGCATCCTAGCATACATGTCTCTTTGAGTAAATATATGTCATACTTCCTCTGGCATAAGGTTATTCACTTGGGCCTTTAAACTAACTCTATCCCAAGGAAGTATCTCATATGTCCTAGGTCTCTCAGTCTCACCTTCAGCTCTATTATCTTTCCCTCATCATCACCTGTGATAATTATGTCATCCACATAGACTGTCAGCATTGTGGTATGATCTCCCGTGTGCTTCAGAAATACAGTATGGTCGACATTGGTCTAATTATATCACATGCCTACCATAGCCCTCCTGAATCTATTGAACCATGCTCTTGGAAGCTTGTTTCAGGCCATATAAGGACCTCTTGAGCTTACAAACCTTTCCGGCAGTCTGAGCAATGCCCAAGCCGAGACTGATGTACATGTACACCTCCTCAAGTAAATCACCATGGAGGAATACATTCTTCACATTAAGCTGATAAAAATTCCATCCTTTGTTAGCAGCTATGGAAATGAGGGTCCTGACAATATTCATAATGGCGGTTGGTGCGAAAATTTCATCATAATAAATGCCATAAGTCCAGCTGTAATCCTTTGCCACCATCCGGGCTTTGTATCGCTCCACTGCTCCTTCCGGGTTTCTCTTCATAGTAAACACCCACTTGCACCCAACTTTCTTCTTTTCAAGTGGTAGTGATACAAGTTCCAGGTTTCATTCTTCACAAGGGCCTCCAACTCTTGTATCATAGCAGTTCTTCACTTTGGATCCTCTTTTGCAATCTGCCAACACTTAGGCACAAAGACACAATCCAAACAAGCAATAAAGGCTCTGAGGTTGGTTAATATGTGAGAGTAAGATATATGATGAACAATATCATGCAAAAAAATCCGTACCGCTCAGGTGGAACCTCCGCATTGACACGGGTAATTTGCCTTAACGGTAAGGGAGAAGGAGAAGGGCGGAAAGGAATAATGTCATCTGTGGGTGTAGAGTGATTTGTAGTGGATGATCAGGTGTCTCCAGAGTCAGAGTTGACCGAGCACTGGGGGATGGGACAAGTGCTCATATCTCAGTATCATCTCCTCTCCTTTGAGACCTATAACGCAATTCCAGAGTATCGATATCACTCAGATTGATCTTCTTGCCACCATCTGTGTTTCAAGTAGGGTAAGGGCAAGTAATTGCTTATACAGTCACCGTTTGTGGCTCAACTATCATCCCACTCTTCCCCTCATGCCATACACTCACGCTTTTCCCCTCTCGCCCACATTGAGGTGAGTCCTTAAATGGTGAGATTTTCCCTTGTGTGAAGTAAAGCTCTCTAAGATCTGTGAAAGCTATACTACGTGTCAAAATGCAAAATTTGTGTGGAAACGTAAACATAAGTGTGTTAAGCATACATAACAAAAATTTCAGAGATCTTTTGACCATGGATCTTTGCTAATTTATACAACTTGATGGTACAAGGGAGAAGGAATTTTATACCTCTTGTAGAATCACCAATTCATGCAAGAAAGCTTCTTCCGTTGAGGTGTTCAAATGTTCACCCTCTAGAGTAGTCCACACCACCACTTCCCTTGAGGTTTATACACCCAAAGTGTAT
>JAOWBN010250199.1:0-11636 GCA_028565015.1 Pinguicula moranensis | reverse complement strand
ATCGCCAATTTTATCTAATGATCATTACGTGCACATAAAACACTACCAAAGCGTAAATCATGCCATAAAAATATTAGATATTACCTAAATGAGTGTAAATCACATGAAACCATCATGAAATCATCTAAGCAAATGTGCACTATTTGATTCACATCAGTAGGTTGGATCAAAAGCCAATGTCAATGTGAGCACTGAAAAACAAATGAGACAACGGAGGGATGCAGAATAGAGTCACGTGACTAGATTCATCGAATGTTCAATTATATTAGGGCCCAGCCCAACTCATCTAGCCTAGAATATGCTAATGGAGAAGACCTTGACAACTTGATCTGTATAATGAGCCCAACCCAAGACACAACAGACCTTCCTGCAATCCAGACACTTAACTCCCAAAACTCTGATATGTTCTCATTGATGCCATTGATTGAATTAACCCCTGGATCACTGGCAAAAATAAAAGGTGACATGAACCATCCTGTACTAGAATCAGTAAGGAAACTTAGGACGCACACAATGGAGATTCAGGAAACTCAGGCTTCATTCCTGGAGGATTTAGCAGCTGCAGTGGATGACCTAGGCGCTTCTACAGAAACAATTGCTATAATAGATCTTGCCGCGGAATTGGGGTTGTTTCCAAAATCATCAAAAGTTGGACTAGTGAAAAGATTGAACAAAATGCAGGAAAGGGATTACAACTTATACAATCAGCAAAGGAACAAGAATGGGGGTGCGAGTTCTTCCTCTGTTTAATGCGGATTGTCTTATATAATATTTGAGGCCTAGGTACTGCGCGAAAGAAGTCTGAACTAACCCAAATTGGCTTCGGGTGGGAATATAGCCGATTATAACCTAATAACGAATTTGATTACCACCACAGTAATGCTAATGGAAGTGGTGGAGTTATCTTATGTATTTGGTAGTGATAGATCTTTCAAATCTTGAACTATTGGGAGGAAGAAGGTTTGTTGGGAATTGAAGGGCTATGGGGTTTTGATCAAACTCATTTTAGCAATAATGAAAATCTACTCCTCAGGCTCACTGAGAGTAAAGAGAAATCTATGGAACGTCATAAGCAGCACCTTACAAATGAATCCCCTGAACAATGCCTAGAATTTAGGGTTGGACCCCACATATCATAATGAACAAGGAACAACATAGTTGCAGTTGGAGTTTTATTCAAGGATTAAGAATGTCTATGACTTTTTTTCTAGCAAACATGTCTCACAGGAAAGATTATTTGTTTGTCAAAAAAAACTAAGGAAATAGGAGTTTGAGGCAGCCGAGTGAAGGGTGTCCTAGGCAACGATGTCACAGCCAGACTTGCCGGTCAATCATCCTGTGAGTCAGCATCATGATCCCCTGGCAAACCACCTCATCAACATAGTACAAGCCTCCACGTTCAGTGTCACGCTCAATGATCTTCTTTGTTTGGATATCCTGTAATAAGCAAGAAGTTGGATACATCAGCACCGAGCAATTAAGTTCCTTCGTCACATGACTAATGAATAAGAGATTACATGACAACGATGGGACACAAATGAATCCCTTGAACAATGCCTAGAATTTAGGGTTGGACCCCACATATCAGAATGAACAAGGAACAACATAGTTGCAGTTGGAGTTTTATTCAAGGATTAAGAATGTCTATGACTTTTTGCTAGCAAACATGTCTCACAAGAAAGATTATTTGTTTGTCAAAAAAAACTAAGGAAATAGGAGTTTGAGGCAGCCGAGTGAAGGGTGTCCTAGGCGACGGTGTCACAGCCAGACTTGCCGGTCAACCATCCCGTGAGTCAGCATCGTGATCCCCTGGCAAACCACCCCATTGACATAGTACAAGCCTCCACGTTCAGTGTCATGCTCAATGATCTTCTTTGTTCGGATATCATGTCATAAGCAAAAAGTTGGATACATCAGCACCGAGCAATTAAGTTCCTTCGTCACATGACTAATGAATAAGAGATTACAAGACAACGATGGGACATAAAGACAATTTGAGATGGTGAGTTTGGGTGAGAGTTGAATATTGTCAACCCCTTGAGCGGGGGAGATACCCTCATTTGCTGTTTGGATACACTTTTTTTTTCGAACTGAGGTATTGAGAAATTCAGTGGGATCATTAGTAATCGTATCCGTGGACCCACTATCGAATATCCATGGAGTTTGTCGAGTATGCCCAGGGGATTGGACTGTGCAGGCAACCGACGGACAGAGAGTGGTGATGGACTCGGGGGGGTTGGAGTTAAAGTATTCGGGATTAAAAAACCTTGGATTGGTTATATCATAGGACAATTTTCTGGTTTTCGAGGGGTGTATTGGGAGTTTTGGGCTGTTTGTGAATTTTTTTCAAAGACTTGGGGCTTTTTTTGGGATTAAGTAAGAAGGTCGGGGTCAATCTATAATTTTTCCAAGTGGTGGGGGTATATCAGGTTTTCTAGAAAGTGTTAGGACTCTATCAGGAATCCAGGAGAGAGGAAGGGTCGGGCTGGAGTTTTTGGAATGAGCAGGGGATATATCGGGGTTTTCAAAAGTTCGAGGACAAGGGGTATGGCCGGACCAACCTAGGGGGACGTATTAGCAAATACACGGGGAAACTGGGGATATGTGACAGACAGGAAAATTTAAAGGGTTCGAAGATGAAACATCGTCACCAAAACCAATATCCATCTCACTTGTCTCGAGACTTTCATTTATGTCTTCTCAAAACCCCTCATTTCCACCACCTCTTTCCACAGTCGCGATTGTGATGGCTCCAAAGCCTGGTCCGCCGTGAGACTTAGTGTTGTTGCCGTTGCTAGTGGCTGCCTTGCTGCTTGTGGCGGTAGCCCCCATGCCTTTGGTTCCTCGCTTTTTCACGTCCTGCCACTACTCGGGATAACCTATCCTCTTGAAACATCCATCGAGTGTGTGGTCCTTTTTCTTGCAGTTCGGACACCATAGTTTGGACTTGTCTGTGTACCCGGCTCGGGATGATGTTCTGGCCGCACGGGCAGTCAGATCTGACCGAAATTTGGTTGTGTATCCACTTCCAACACCCGATGATGGTTCATTGCCTCCTCCCATCGACGGATTGAGAATATCCAGGCATGTTGCCTCGCAACAGATGTTGACGTAGGTGGTTTCAACTTAGGGCAACGGATCTTCTTTGAGGAGATCGTGCTTAACAGCATCGAAATCTCCAATAACTGCTGCCCAAAATTGAAACAACCTTATTCCTTGTCACAGATGGTTGTAGGTCGTGAGTCCATGGCGCAATTTATTGGATTGGGTTGTTGTCGCTGAAGGTCAATATAGAAGGATTCAAGGAACCCCATGCCTTGCTGGTGTCGGTTCGCCTTTACAGTGAGATCGTATATTTGTAATTGATCAGCACAGATGCTGTAGGTTATTGCCAATCCGTCCCATAGTTCTTTGGCTGTCAGATATTCGACAAAGTGGTTGACAAACTTCGAGTCAATTGCATGTAAAATCCAGGAACAAACACTGAGATCCGTTTGTTCCTAGGCTAGAAACGTCGGATCGCCTACACTAAGGAAGGAGGTTTTTTTGGTGATATGATGATATCTTCCTCTCCGTCATATAGCCATGTGTATCAGTCAAGACCATAGTGAGTAGTTGTGGTCATTCAATTTGGTGGTGATGGAAACGAGTGAGCTAGTTTCAGGAAGGTGAAGTTGTTTTAGAAATCTGGCGATTTGGGTTGAAATGTCCTCAAAATTCATTTTTGGGGATGGTGGAATTGGTGTTTCGGTGTCGTCCGGTATGCTTTTGGTCGGATAGACACCGTTGGGTAGATAATGAGGCTCGTGTTAGAATCCAAGAATCAAACACAAAGCTCTGATACGGTGTTAATTAGATGGTATGAACACAAATAATTTCTTCTATTCAAATTGATTTTCGGTCTTTTGCTTTACATTTTATAGAACAATTCTTGTGTAGATAAGGAAGGATCCGAGAGATAAGGAAATGATCAATTGTGATTGATCCTTTCCTTTTATAAGTTATACCCAAAATCTTTCCTTATCCATCCACTCTATCTAACATTATTACTTTGCTTCGTGATAGCATAGAGACCTTAAAAGATTCCAGGCTGGTCGATCCATGGATCTCCTTCATAATTTGATCTCAAGAGGTGACTTGGAGTGTTGCCACTAGGTATAGCTTTGGCAAAGTGGTTTTATCCTCAGTTGGGGGCTAAAAGTAATCTCCTTGATTTCTCTTACTTCATTTCGTGGTGGGCCTCTGCTAGGGTTACAGACTTTGGCAAACTTTGTATTCGCCAAAGCCCTTGTTTCTATTGAGGTTGGCATCAAAACCTTCTTGTATTTGACGATATTAACTTTAGGAGTCTGAGGTCCTACTTGAATCAAATCATGTTGAGTTGCCTCGCCATTTCCAAATGCTTTCAACATCCAGGAATCATACAAACCCAAATTTATTTCCGTTGCGATCCAGTTTGGTAGTGACATCAAAGACATTGCCCAATTTGCAAAACTCGTCGTACATTTCCAGTTTTGACCAAGCCAGCGAAAAGTTGATAAAATAGAAAGAGACACCTTGTTCGTGCAATGTGTTAACTTCAATACATCGCTGCGGCGAGATTTTGAAGATTTCCATCTGTTCTGTTTCCCGTAATTTAGCTACACCTTTGTCTTTTTTTCTTTCTTTTGATCTCTTCACATTCGTCCTCTTCAGGCCAATCCTCTGGAAGTTTCAATTCTGCCATTTGGGCAGGCGGTGGATCAGTTTGTGGCAGAGTTGCCTCCACTTCCTCCATAGATGGAGGCGGCCGAAAATCTGATAGTGCATATTGTATTTTTATTGTGTTCTAGATGTCATTTTAATTATTATGTGGTTGCTAATTATTTAAATGGGAATTGGTTTGTAAGGTTTTTCCATCTTGAAAATGGTTAATACTCAATGCCTGTTTTGTATCTCTTAAACATTAAATTTTTATTTTTTATTTTTTAAATTATTTTAAAAAAAATTCTACTTTATGTTGCTCATTCTTTTTTTTTCAATCAAAACTCTTTTTTTCACAAATAGGTAAAAGATTATTTTTTTCTTCTTCTACTTCTAATTGCAATTTTGTAAATAAATAAAAGTTATCTTAAAAAATTTAAGCAAACACTATTTAGTTATCTTTAAATTTTAACTACAAACACTATTTCTATCACTTTTTCTGTTTTTTCATAGTTTTCTTAAACAATAAATGACAAAATTAAAAAGGAAAAGGAAAATCAAAAGGAGAAACAAAATGAGAAAAGAATTATGGGCAAAAAAAATAGACCCTTAATACTTAGATCATGTGTTTGCACATACATTTTTTTTTTACTTTTCATTTTGCTTATCATTCTACTTCTAATTTTGTACTTTTTGAGTATTTGATAAAATTATGGAGAAAAAAAAAGTCATATAAATAGTATTTGAAGTTAAATTTTTTAATGATTAAATAGTGTCATAGTTAAATTTTTTAAGATAAATTTTATTTTTTACAAAATTGCCATTGAAATTAGAAGGATAAAAAAAAGTAATCCTACTTAAAAAAAATGAGTTTTTATTCAAAAAAAATAAAAATAAAAATAAGTAGAAGTGAAGTGTTAAAATAATTTAAAAAAATAAAAAATAAATCTAATTTTTAATAGCAGTTGTGACGTCGCTCTAATTGTACAAAAAGTTTTTTACTCTTCGCTAACCTCATGGCCAATACTCATGACGCGCAATATTGTCGAACTATACTTTGTAATCAAACCTAAGCAAAAGTATATAATAAGGAAGCATTAATGTGCCTAGTGAAGTAGATTATAAGGAAATGCTTCCGGAGTCACAGTTGTGGATGCCAAAAAGTAGCAATCTTTGCACCACGTGGCGCTGCGTCCCGATGGTAGATCGACGATGAGACATGCCCATTTCAGACGATGAAGGCAAATCAACTTCCAGTTTGATGCCAGAATACAACTCTTCTACTCCGATCATTACTCTTCGCCGTTCCCTAACAGAATCAGCATAGAAAGAATACATCGGATTTGATTGACGGCAAATGTCTGAATTAGTAGAAACATACGCGTGTGCGCCGTCGACTGAGAGGGGTCGAGGCATCTCAGTGTCGGGCGACTCAAAATCGAATTCAATTTTGTATTGCAATGGGCGGTCAGTTATCATTCGCAATCTGGACCGTCCGATGGAGGTGGAGGTGTACGGTGAACATGCGTATCCCGCGACGGTGGCGAGGTATTCGCCCAACGGAGAATGGATCGCATCGGCTGACGTGTCGGGTACGGTGAGGATATGGGGGACACACAACGGTTTCGTGCTGAAGAACGAGTTCCGGGTGATTTCAGGTCGGATCGATGACCTCCAGTGGTCTCCTGATGGGATGCGCATTGTCGCCTCTGGTGAAGGCAAGGGGAAATCATTTGTTCGTGCGTTTATGTGAGATTCTATGCATTCTACATTTCATTGCTTGTATTCCATTTTGCTAGGGTACGGTTAATGTCTGTCTGTAAAGCGCAAAGGCGACTCGGTAGAAAAGCAGTATCCTCTGCTCCGTCAAGTGAAATACTTGAAACTTCCGTTGAGAACTATGTTTACTGGCTTTTCATTAAAATTTGTTTCAGAATGACCTTTGGTTTGGTTCTTTCCATGGTACATAATTCTCCTAGGCTTTATTGGCAGGTGGGACTCAGGAACTAATGTTGGAGAGTTTGATGGGCATTCAAAAAGGGTTTTGAGTTGTGCATTTAAGCCTACTAGACCTTTTCGAATTGTAACTTGCGGAGAGGACTATTTGGTTAACTTTTATGAGGGACCTCCATTTAAATTCAAGCTATCTCACAGGTATCTCTCATCCCCTGTTCTTTTTTAAAATAAAGACTTCTGTACCATACTTAAGTTTTGTATTATGTAGTGCAAATATATGAAACATCATTCTCTGTATCTTCTGAAGTTTTTTGATACATATACTCGTAATGGACCATTTGGAGCTTTGGTTTTGAAGATATAAGCAATTTTGAATATTCAGGTCATTATTGAATTGAGTTTCATTTGCTTTTGGGTTATAATGTCTAAAGGGTGTTATGAAACCTAGATTTGTAACCCTTGCCTCTCCTGCTAAACTCTTGAGGATCTACTTTTTTAACATGAGGTTGAAAGATTTAGCTTGGAGTTTGTCTTGGTCCAGAAACAATTCCCTTTTGTTTCCTTCCACCAAGATTTAGCGCTTGTAGCTCTGCACCCTTAAACCTCATTTAATGAAGTTGTTGGAACTCAATACATCATGCTAATAATGGATTAGAGCAAAATAGTTCTATTAAATTTCAGTGCTTCTATTTAGTGAAGTTGCTGGAACTCAATACATCAAATGACCCAATGCATATTGGGTCGCAATGGAAACGGCCTCTTTGTATAATTACAAGGGTAAGGCCGCGTACATCTGACCCCCTAGACCCCAACTGAGTTGGAAATATATTGGGTACGTTGTGGATTGTGGAGCTTTTTCCATGGTTGAAATAGCATTCAACTACTTTGGAAGTATGGAAATTGTAACAGCATTGGGCTGTCAGTGAGTATACGAGCCAAGTTTAGAACAATAGTTTAACTCCGCTTAACCATCACTTACTTTTTCCCAAGAGGTGAGGTGTGCTCTGTCCAATCTGATGAATTCCTTTTGGCTTGGTCGTTCAGAGTATTCTTAATCTGAAATTGTGTACAGCTTTTAAAACTATTAATTCCATCTTCAAAAAAGGTAACCTAGCAGGAAAAAGGAAATTAAAAAAGAATATCATAATCCCTTACATTGATAACAGTTTGTTCTGCAGTTGGCTGAGAACCAGTACCAGATGTCTCATTCTGACTTCCATATAAATGCCATTGTTGTCCAACAGCACTTTCACCATCGTTCTGGTGTGAAGGTGTGACTGGCTTTACGTTTTGGGTCCCACCCAAAAACCACACTTGACTGCCATTTCGGTGTTCTGCAACTTGTTGACTATGCAAAAATGATGGCAATTGCTGATTCCCAATAGTAAACCAAGGATGTCCGACTGAGTAACTTGGAGTGTCTGTCTGGGTTGCGGTAGAACCAACATTAGTTTGTTGTTGCCCATCAGATGGCGAGGGTAACTAAAGAAAAAGGTGTGTTAATCATTGGTCTCACTGGCTAAACTACTTTAAAATGATAAAGTCCAAAAAGAACTCCTTTTACATCGTATGACACATGGGAGAATCTAGGACCGCCAGAACTCGATGCCAAACAATTATGCATATGAGGCTGTGAACTAGAAGACATTGCATGCCCATTTTGGTGGAAATCTGGAGGAGGAACTGGTGTTTCCTGAGACTGGCCATATCCTGAAAAAACAGGTATTTGGGATGGTGGTTGAGGAGGCTGCTGTAGAGAAGGTGGCTGTGATCGGGAGGGGGGATGCTGCAGTGATGTTTGTGCTGCTTGATGATACTGTACAGGTGGAGGAGGAGGAGGCAACATCCCCATGTTTAAATGCCCACCTAGCGGATATTGCTGAGGAGTCGCTTGAGCAAATGGCTGTTGTGATGGCGGACCTACAGGTTGAAACTGAAAGAGAAAATTATTTCATTATTAGATCAAGTATAGTTCCAATTTTAGTTTGAAATAAGAATAAGGTTAAATCTTACCTGCATCGACATGGGAGGAAACGAACCTGGAGGAGGGCCTGCATTTCCCATCGTATGAGGCTGAGCTTGATCCATGTGAACAGAGAACATAAAAAAAGCAAAAGAAGCATCAGAGCAGAAAATAGAAACATCAAAACAGATTCCGTGCTGAGTAAAGAAAAAGGAACAGAAGCAAATTGTAAATTATTTCTCATTGTAGCGTTAAGGTTAAGAGGAAGGTGCAAACTAAGTAGAATTATAGTCATGAACACCACAAGCTTAATCTACTAACAAGATTTCAGTAACCCAGGCAAATTACTCCATAACCATCTTTGACCATTCAGAAAAGTTCTTGTAATAAACGTGATTTGGTTATCACAGGTTTATGAGTATTTACAAAACACAACTCCTCGTTAGGAAATACTATAGAATCAAACAAGATTGATGAGGAAATATTTCAATGATCTATAAAATTGCACACTTAAAAAAAGAATCTCAAGTTCATTACCTGGATGCCTGTGGTCAGGGGGGTATTAGCCATTTAACGAAAACAGTCAATGACTGTAAAGCAATGATAATAGTCATTAGTTTGAAAGATCTGTCCCTCATTAAAATACTCTACATCATAACAGCCACAAAAACCTATATGCGCAACATTCTTGTCTTCTAACACAAAGAAAAAATAAGAAGAAAAGAGGCAGTGAGGATGAAGGAATATCAGTAACTAGGATGATTGATTTTTTGTATGAAGACCAAGACATATTGGCTTGAGGACCTAAAAAGGAAACAGATAGTACTATCTTCATGCAACTTCAAAGAGTAAAAAGTAGACCAGTGCCTGCACCAAAGAAACTGGAAAATGAATAATGTTCTCAATATCCAATAAAGAGAAATAGAAACATAGAGCCCTCATATAACTTAAATGCCTTTTAAGACAGCATGATTATGGAGCATTTTCATCCGGCATCTTTTCTTTTTCTTGATATGTCTGGGAGATTAAATATCTGTTTGAAAAGGGCACAACCCTAAGAGAAGCAGTAACAAAGAATCCTTCATCCAAGAACCACATCTACTGAACAAGACTCGCAACGGTAAATTAGAAAATGCAGCTTTTTCAAACAAACTCAAAATAATGCCCGTTAAGTAAAAACAAATGGAGAAATTTTGTCCCTCGAGGCTAAAGATGGTTTCCCGCAATACTCAGTAAGCAAAGACCTGCTTGGTCAGACAGAATAAAAATTTCGTGAAATACCAAAAGAGAGAACAACCCATTCTTGAAGGAAAACAAACAAGAAAGGTACGAAGTGCTCAACCTATTTGTTTTCAGGCACTAAAAAGGAAAAACTTAACAGTGAACTAAAAACCAGGAAAGGCATGAATCTAAATAACAAAACCCAGCCATAAGGACCATCAATGAGGATAAACCATAAATTGAACAACTTTTCAAACTTTATCAATTAAACCCGAAACCCCACATGTTAGACGCACTGGAAAGGAGAAAATTTGCCAAAGATTTCATTTTATACCCAAGAATTCAGAAATTAAATAGGGCAAAAGGGTGACTTTGATTAATCGGGAATAGAAGACAGTACGTTTCAATGACGAATGACAGGCCCTGAATAATCAATTAAAAGATAGGCGAAAGGGGACTGGATAGGTGTTCCAAGTGGTGATGAATGATGGTGAGAAGAGATTGTGTTCAAACATGGGAAAAGTTAGCTATGGTCCTCAATATTTTTTGAGGGGCTGAGAAGATAAATAACCCATTTGAAATTTCATCAATCTCTTCTCCTCTTTGTTTCCCCTCCCGGCATTGATGCTGCAGATTTCATGTATCACTTCTCTGTGCAAGCAAGCAGCCTTGTCTTCTGGACTCTGGTACTATTCCTCTCTTACCTTCCTGCTGCTGGATAGTAGGAAGGAAGGGTAGAGTTGTCATTTCGTTCGTCACTTTTCTCAAATTTGAAATTTTGTATTTTTTTTTATCCCAAAAAAAAGTTGATAAAAGTGGAATGGCTAAAAAAATATTTTTTTGGATAAGAAATTTTTATTGATATCGAAATTATTTATGTACATATTATCGGTTTTTCACTCTTTTACATATTAAGGCATAGTAACGGGATCTCAGCCCATCACCAAACTCTCTTATTTATCGATAATATGCCAAATCAAGCTGAGGAGATCACCCCAGTCCCCAGGGCCCCGTTTGGCGTCCGGCATACATCGGGTTTACTCGAGGTTTCCTATCGTATACCCTCTTTTTCACCCGTTTGGTCTGTCACCTGCCCGGGGTTTACGATCCGGGCAGGGAAAACTTAGGGGAAACTCTGCCTTTTTTAATCCTATATGCGAGAAGGGTTTGTACAAACCTTATTTGTACCCAAATGTCGAAATTACAAGTTTGCCCCTCGTTTTAGGTTTCCTGTGGCTCAGCTGCGTCGAACTCGTTCATTTCACCGAAACTGCGTCGCCGAAACCTCCTGCTCGTCGAAGAAACCTCCTGCGTCGAAGAAAACTCGCGCGACTCCACCGTGTAAGTACTCTACCCCTTCTCGGATACCCTCTGAAGAGACTCCGCAGGTGTCATTTTTTACTCTTTCCTATTCTATCTTCTGAGCTTAAATTGAGACGTGAGCAGTTTGTTCCATCTTTTTGGCTGTCTTCCATATCATACTTTGAGCATCTTTTTGCGGCAACCTTGTATGTAATGGAGCCTAGGTGAATGGGTTGAAATTTGTCAAAATTATCTGAAATTCCTCACCTTGGCAATAAGGACTAGTAGATTAGGGTGGAAATATAACTGTTTTGTTTGCCATGTTTTATGGCTCCATATTATTACAGTTAGTTTGATTGGTGCATGACATTTATTAACCAGAAAAATAACTGTTGTGGTTCGCCTTCCTCTGTTGAATAGTAGTTTCAGATATCACTAAAACTAGGGATATTTCATTATTTGCAGTAGTATTTGAAGCATTGATTCCTAGATTTGATGTGGACTATGAATT
>JAOWBN010250188.1:0-11637 GCA_028565015.1 Pinguicula moranensis | reverse complement strand
GAGTTACACGCGCCGACGGAAAAGGAAAAAAAAATGACGGCGTGCAGCGCGCGTGGCGGCGACGTGGATCCGGGATCGTTTTTTGGAAATAATACGAGAAAACAACGAATTAGAAAATGATTAATATGAACAAATCAAATTAATTGTGAAATTTAACGAATAAAATTTTAACAAACTAAATCAGATCCGAGAAACGCTCTGATATCACTGTAGACTATAGATTGGATCTAAATGAAGAACGAATATTCAATACCTGATTGATGCGGAAGTGTATCTGGATCGTAATCTCCTGGACTGAATTAATCACATTGAAGGGGCTATTAAAGTCCCTTTGAAATCCATGAACCAAATTTCCTTCCCGAGGGTGATTGAGAACAAGCCGAAAGAAGACTTATTATTTTTGGTTCTCAACGCATAAGTTGTGTTTGTCGTACCTAATCTCTGTAGGCACGTAGCCTTTATATAGAGATTTAACTGGGTAGTTAGACGGGCTTGTGGTTAAGTAGGCTTTAGGTTTTAATTAATTAAATGAATTTATTAATTAATCCAACATTCAGTATCAGCAGTTGCACCACAAAGTTCATCACTAGAGCTCAAAACCCATAAAGGAAACAACAAAATAGAAAAGAAGACGTCCCATGGAAGAGGCAGTGCAGTGGTAGTTGCCTTTGCCGTGTTATTATTGCTGGTCATCTCCCACTCGGATGCGGTGAAAGTTGCCACCTACACTGCAGGGGACAGCAGCGGCTGAACGCTCAATGTCTCCGGGTGGCCGAGAGGCAAGCAGTTCAAGGCCGGTGACATTCTTGGTAACAAGCAGGCATGATCAACGAAAATCATGTAAAGATTTTACATACAAATACAATCCCGTTAATTAACTTTCATCTTCTCCTTGCAACTATTTTTTAACTACAAGAACAAGGCTCACAATGTGGTGGCGGTGAATCAGGCCGGTTGGGATGGCTGCACCACCCCGAACGGCGCAAAAGTTTATCATAGTGGAAAAGATCAAATCAAGCTCGCTAAGGGATCTAATTTCTTCATATGCAATTTTCCAGGGCATTGTGAGACCGGAATGAAGATTGCTATCACTGCTACATGATCACACATATATCATGTATATGCAGTAAAGTCTTAAGAAGAAAATGCATCTGATTAAAACTCGGGGGTTCTGGAGTAGGTTCTTGTTTTATTTATGTTAATTTCTTCTTCACTTTCTTGTCCATGTGAAAAGATAACTTCTGGTCACCAAAATCATATGCTATTTCACTGATTAAGTTGGTATGATATATGTTTTACGATTACATAAGATTTTAATTTTTTGTTAAGCAAATCTTGAATTAAATAGGCTTTCACTCCAAAATAATTACAACGATTTTTAATAGCCTAGCCTCGCAGCATTCTTTTTTTTACAATCTTAGAGATATTCTATTAATTGTATCATCCAATCATCCAAAGCGAAAATAAAAGAATTTGTCTTCTCCTTTAACCGTCTCCAACTTGTCAGCTGGGCTGATTAAAGATTTCCTTCAGGCTTACAGTGATGCTCCAGAGTTGTTACTGATTTTGCGCCACCCAGGTTATGTAACAATATTGATCTGTACATTAAGCAGTGAGGGAACAACCCCTTACAAATGAATTTATTTATTTATTTTAAATTTTAGTTTCCCGATTTCAATCTCTTCATTGATTCAAAATTCTTGCTTTGCCCCTATGTAATAGTCTACCCTAAATCCTGAGATGAAGCACGAGCGGATCTGGGGGGAACTGCCCCCACTCCACCCAAAATAATTTAGTGTAAGAAATAAAAGTTGGGTATACACCCACCACCTATCCCCCACCTTCAAATTTATGTATTGTCCATGAAATATGTGACAGTCGAGCCAAAATTCTGGCTCCACCTTTAAGATGAAGTCAATGATTTACCTAACAAGAGGGAGTCGTTTCCTTAACACTCCACAAGATCAGCTTGAGAGGTGAAATTCGAGTCTATAAAAAGTTCAAAGCAGGGGCGGAGACAGAATTTTAAGCGAGGGGGGCCAAATTTTTTGAGGATCGGGTCAGGTTGTATCTGGTCCGATCGGGTATACACGTTTAGACGTTGTGGTAGAAAAAAAATGAAATAATTAATATTTCTATTATTTTAGATAATATTTTTTTGATAAAAATGTTATTTCAACAATACTTTTATAACAAATTTTATTTAAGACAATAATTATAATGATCGTTGTGTTCATAATTTTGTATAAATAATCAACTTTTCTACAATAGAAACAAATTCAGGAGTTTAGAATTTGTTTGACTATAAATATAAATAAACATTAAATTATAAAAAATAATTATATAAAAAACTATAAATGTATATAAGGGTTTATTTATTATTAGAATCACTATTGGGTTACAAAAAGGCCTTTGTGTAGTGGGTTCTATACGTTTAAGGTTCTAATCTCTCTTGTCTCATCCTGTAGCTTTTTACTTTTCTTTTCCAAAAAGAATACAAAGAATGCAACGGGATTCGATCCCTAGGCGAGAGGCTGAAATGTAAAAACAGTAGCCAACTAAACCAACTGAGCCAGGCACTTTTTATGTCATATTACTTAACCAAATACAATTAATATCTCTATGGGGGACCAAACAAAATAAATAAATTTTTTTATATGTATAAATGTTTTTTTAAGACTTGGGGGGACCATGGCCCCCTGGTCCCCCTGCCTCCGCCCCTGGTTTAAAGTGACGTGAAATTTGTCCGAGCGAAATTCATGCGGTGGGTGATGGAGTAGCGACAATGAGCGATGACTCACCGCTGGACGGCTTTAATCAAGTCACGTGAATCGATGCAGTTTTGGAAGTGTTATCCCAAGTCCCATTGAAGAAATAACAGGGCCAACCCAATAAGAAGAAAAATTAGAAATAGTTGAAAAAGTCAAAAATAAATCTTACAGAAATCTCGGTTGGACACATAACAGATTCAGAGTACCACATTCACTTTCACAGACAAGTCCACAATTCAACTCTACAGAGATTCAAACAGAACAAAATCTTAGCCACAATAAAAAAAACTACAACTAGCATAGATTTGATGCATAATTTCTATTTATTACTACGTCTAGCAATGTAAACCATCATCACAGTCTTCAATGGAGAGAACAAAATTTGACATTGTAATTCCCTATGGACTGAAATCAACAATTTGCACACACTCACTATCAAAATGAAATACACTGGTTCTCACGTTGTCATGGTATCAGAGTGAATCCTTGAAGCTTCAAAGTGCTCCTTGTTCATCTTGCTTCCTCCTCCGCTGCCCTTGCTCTTAACAAGATAACCCTCCACCTTTTCTTCATGTCCATGGCTCCTCCTACTCCACCTGATTTCCCCTTAACATACGCTGAGTTCTCACATTTGGTCACTGCTAAACTCACCCTACACAATTTTCTGTTTTGGCTAACTCAAGTTCGATCCTTGTTGCAGCTCCATTCTCTCCTATGATATGTTGATGGTTCTTAGTTTGCTCCTCCGGAGCAAGATCCTGCTGATTCCTCCAAAACAAATCCTACCTATATCCAGTGGCAAGCTTTTGATCAACAACTCTACAGCTTGCTCATTTCCTCCCTGACAAATGTGGCCTACGACATTCTTACTGGCCAGCTTACGGCTCGCGATGTTTGGAGCACTCTAGCACATGAGTTCAACAGCTTCGATCCTCTTAAGAGCTTGGTCTCCGGGATGCTCTTCAGCAACTTCAACGGGGAAGTTTGTCCCTCAAAGAATATGCGTGAGCAGCTTGCTACTATTGGACGGCCAGTATCCCCGTTTGATCAGTCCCATTGGTTTCTCCGTGTCCTCGGGGCTTATTTCGCTACCTTTGTTGGTTCTCAACTGTCCAAAAATCCTTTGCCTTCTGTTCGAGACATTCTTGCTTGTGCTCAGAACTTCAATGCTTTCAACAATCGCATTGTTCCTTCCAACTCCTCTTTGGCATTCGCCTTTGCCACAGTTACTCCATCTGCTACCTCCTCATGCATCATATCTCAACCTGCGTCCTCATACCTCTCATCCCAATTCTGTCCCTGTCTCTTCCCCATAACCACCTTCTCATACTTATTCCTCACCACCTCTTCCCACATTCACATACTTACCTCAAATTCCTCCATCCGTGCCTCCTGGCTCCTATTACACTGCCCATGCTCTCCCACCTTACGCCTGTGCACCAACGGCCCCTGTCCCTGCTCCCAATCCTCCTCTTTCACAAGAATTTAGCCCAGGGGATCTGAATTTGGTCGAGGGTGCAGGCGTGGTTGGGGCAATCGTGAGCCTCGCTACCAAACCTGCCAGGAATATGGCCATTACGCTGATAACTGTCGTGATTGATACTCCTTGCTGAAATTTGTTAATGTGGCTGCTCAGGCCAATTTTGCGGGGGTCGATTCCTGTAGTGTCGCCGGCCACGACGTTGTTCCTTCTGCAAATTTCTCCAGCCCAATTAGGTCTCCTCGCACTTGTTTTCCTAATGCATTTTAGTCTTATGGACTATTACCTTTCCTGACCAACTCTGAGCTCTACTCTGGTCATTCGTCGGCCCATCATAACCATTTCTCTCATGTGCTGAAACATTTTAATTTTGTCCCTCAGCTACATATTGGCCTTCCTCAGCCCTCTCTTGTTGGATTTGGGTCGTACCACCAACATTACACCACTCAGCCTCCTATTTGATCCCATCAGCTCACTGATGGTGGATTTTCTCCTAACTCACATTTGGCTCAGGCGACATTTCCCTAATACCTTTGGTGATCTATCTGCCCCTGCCCCCTCTCCCGGCTCCAACCTCCAGTTTGGGTCCATGCCTAACTCTTGGTTTGTTGGCTCATTTAGCTCTACCCCACCACTCCTCGGCAGTCACTCACCTCTCCCACCATCTGTTGCTCCTTCCATTGCCAGTTTTTGTGGATCATATATCTTCGACTAGTATACGGCACTGGTGCTTCAGAGCACATGACTCCCACTTAGGCTGTTCTTGATCTTACTACACCATATACGGGTAATGCCTACATCGTTGTTGGTAATGGTGCTCCACTCTCTATCACTCACATGGTTGTGTTTCTACTGCTTCCTTATCTCTGCTTGATGTTCTTGTTGTTTCATTCCTCACCAAAAATTTATTATCCATTAGTAAATTAACCTCAATTTTTTTCCTTGCCATAACTTTTATTGATAATTTTTTTGTGATTCAGAGTCAGTACACAGGACAGGTGGTGGCCACCAGCCGATGTGATGGAGGCTTATATGTGCTAGACCATTACATCCCCGCTTTTGTGTCTTCTCTGTCAGTGTTACATCTTAGCAGTACTTTTAATTTATGGCATGCTCGCTTGGGTCATGTATCATCCCCTATTATCTCACTACTAGGTTGTCAGGGTCGCATTTTGCTGAAATCTTCACCCCACAGCCCTCATATTGGTGCATCTTGTGAAATGGTAAAGAGTCATAGATTACCATTCGTACCTACTGACAAGCGTGCCTCATGGTCACTTGCCCTAATACATTGTGATCTTTGGGGGGCGTCTCCTATATTATCCTTGACTGGTTTTCGCTATTATGTGATATTTCTTGATGATTATTCTCGTTTTACATGGTTTTATCCCTTAAAACAAAAATCAGACTTTTATGCAACTTTTCTTCACTTTCATGCATTTGTTGAAAAATAACATTCCACCTATATTCAACAATTTCAAAGTAATGGTGGTACTGAATTTATCAATCATCGCTTTCAACATCGTCTTCACACCCATGACATTCATCACTTACTCTCTTGTCCCTACACCCCTGCACAAAATTGACGTGTTGAGCGCAAGCATCGTCATGTTACTGAGATGGGTCTTACCCATCTTTTTCACTCTCATGTTCCCTTATCCTTTTGGCATTGCAGCCTACATCATCAACCGGTTGCCATCACCTCTCCTATCAGGTATCTATCCTTTTGAGTTTACTTCATGACTCTGCACCGAGATATGATCACTTTCACCCATTTGGTTGTCGTGTTTTTATTTGTCTCCGAGATTATGCCCCTCATAAACTTGCCCCCCGTAGTCTTCCTTGTTTGTTCCTGGGACATAGTTCCTCTCGCAAAGGGTTTCGTTGTCTAGATATCACCACCTCTCCTACATATATCACCCATCATGCTCGCTTAGATAAAAGCTGCTTTCCTTATTCTTCCTCCTCCCCACTTCCCTCTATATTAGATCTTGATGTCTCGATATTTCTTGAGTCTCTTGTGCCTATCACTTCCTCCTGTAACTCTCCTTTGCCTCCTTCTGCAACAAGATCATACCCCTGCTCCATATGCCCTCTCACCTCTCCGGCTCCACCTTTCTCGACCCTTCCTCTCTCAAATATAGCCCCTCCACCTCTAGTGGCTTATTTTGATATCCTACCTCCTATTTCCGAGTCTTCTTCATCTCCCATGATTCCTCCTATGGTTAGCTCTCATCCCATGGTTACTCGTGCTCGAGCAGGTGTGTTTCGCCCTATGATTATTGCAGATCACTGTGATGTTGTTCCTGCTGGGTTTCTCACTACTATTTTGGCCTCTACTGAGACCCATGGCTTCCGGTCTACTGCCAAGCATCCGGCTTGGATCTCTGCTATGGGAGAAGAAATAGTTGCCCTTCTTTAGAATCACACCTGGGAGCTTGTTCCTCGTCCCCCACATGATAATGTTGTCAACTTCAAATGGGTCTTTTGCATCAAGTATCTTCCCGATGGATCCATTGAATGGATCAAAACTCATTTAGTTGCTCGTGGTTTCAGTCAGCTTCCTGGCTTAGATTATTTTGACACCTTCTATCCGGTTGTCAAAGCTACTACTGTCCGTGCTGTTCTCTCTATTGATGTCTCTCGCCGATGGACCCTCGGCAGTTAGATGTGAAGAATGGTGTCTTGAATGGTACTTTGACTGAGAATGTTTTTATGGAGCAACCCCCTGGCTACGTCAATCCTCTTCATCCCGATCATATTTGTCATCTCAAGAAGGCTCTATATGGTCTCAAACAAGCTCCGCGTGCCTCATTTCTTCTGACTCTTGGTTTTCTTTGCAGTCGTGCTGAGACCTACCTATTCATCTTCACACGGGAGTCTGCTGTCATTTATCCTCTACTCTATGTCGATGACATCATTGTTACTGGCACCGGTGCTTCCCTTTTGGATCGTCTCGTTGGTCGCCTGCATTCTGAGTTTGCTCTTAAGGATCTTGGCTCCCTTACCTATTTTCTTGAGATCGAGGCCACTTTCCTTGATGATGGTCTCTTCTTCAGTCAAATGAAATATGCTCGTGATATTTTGGGTCGTGCTCTGCTACTTGATAGTCGCCCGGTCACCACACCTATGGGGCAGTCTTTCAGCCTCTCTCCTCTACGGGTGAACCTCTAGCTGACCCCACTATGTACCGCTATCTTGTTGGTGTTAGGTATGTGACCTAGAGTATTGTGCTCTTGTTAGTTTCATGTATACTGGATGACTAAAATCATTTTGTTCCTTGAGTTTTTGATATATATATATATATATATATATATATATATATATTATGGATCATTTGGGTTGATGACTCAATTTTAGAAATCGTATCCGTAGATCCTACAGCAAGGACTTTTCGCCACCCTGCTATCTAAACAGCATTAAAATCTGAATTTTTTGCCCGACTCGCATTTTATCTCAAGAAACCAAGCTCGCTCAATTGCCCTGATTAAAAGAATCGAGATAGTTATTCGACCAATCTGGTGGCTGGGCAAGCTCAAATCACGGAAAAAGAAACAAAAGTCCAATCAATGTGAAAGCTAGTTTCGCCTCATTCCCTCGGGAGATGTGTTATCTTGCCAAGAAGTAAGAAAAAATTACTCCCCAACTTGCGAGCCATCACATCAGTCCTGGCCCTCGGCCCCATACTTTTCTGGAAAATAGTGGATGTTATAATGCCCAAACCCAAATATCAGGAATCTTAGATTAATGACAATGTCGTGGTAGTACTCCTGCGGCTTAGTATAATCAGAATGAAATGACCTGATCGTTGATGTATCATGCAGGCCAATTTTAATTTTATATATATACGGGGCCGTTCCCCTTACACTATAAATAACACAAAATGTTACATCTCATCCTGGCCATTGATTTCAACGGCCAGGATGAAGAAATTAGACTACCGCTCGCACAGGTTGAAACAAAACGAGAAAGACGGAGAAACCTCGACCTACGCTCATCCTCTCCATCGAGAAACCCGTTAGAAACAGTTCTATCGGGAAGGTTGGAAAATCGACGCACGGAAGATTTGGGAACGGCTTCCCAGCGAACAACAGAAATCCGAAAAACCTCCAACGAATTCGAAGTTGCGTCTGACCTCCAGCGAATTCGAAAAAGCAAGTAAGTCCCATGACTTCCGTCCGACCTAAAACCCTAAAACCAGAAATCCGTCTTCATACAGTCCGATATCTGATCTTGTTAGCTGTCATCTGGATTTAGTTATTGCTTATTTGGGTTTCTCGAATTTCTGCGGGTTACCATGAGATGCTCGTTTGCTAATATTGGTGCCGCGAATCTCAAATGTTGCCTTGAACTGAATCGTGTAAACTTATTGGGAATGTTAATTTGTTTTCCTTTCAATTGCTACTTTACTGTTTCGAGCTACTGGTGATATTGGTTTTATTCATAGAAATTGAAAATAGTGTAAAGAATACAAACATTAAACGTAAAACGAGGCGAGAGATATACTTCTAAGTGTCTGATTCATGATTCACGGTATTGTTTTTATGATTCTCCACAAGTTTCAAGTCTTTTGTTTAGTTGTTCCATGAACTGCATCCTTGCTTCAACCATTTTAACTTTGTGGTCGTGTGGCGATAGAACAGATTGAACGGAGAAGGTTAATTGCATTGGTAATTTATTGAAATGCAAGTTTATCATCCAATGTTGACTACCAATTGTTCTCTTGGTGGCCTTAAATATACTTAATTGTGATTGTGTTCTTATTTTCCGAAGGACTTGCTCATGTCTCTGGATCACATTGGTCTACTTCATGCAGGTATTGTATGTTCAGGGATGAAAAACAATCATTCAGTTGAACAAGCTCTTTCTCACGGATAAGGTGGCTGAATCCTTTGACAAGTGGATCTTATGTGGATCCCAGCTATGCAGATTATTTCAGATTAACAAGCTCTTTCTCATGGAGTCGCAAAGAGATCGGATCTACCATTACCACGTGCCAATCTTCATGTGGAGTGAGAAAGTGTTCGGATCTACCACTTTTCATGCCTGTATTTGATTGTTGTAATTGAGTTGAACCATCTTGCATAATTTGTAGGCATATGCCTGAATCCTTTGACAAGTGGATCTGAAGTGAGTGTTTTCTTGAGTGCTGCTGTGGTATTTTCCTGTGTATATACTGCTGTGTATATCCTTTGCTTCATTGCACTCGTTTTATTTTCCTGTGTATATACTGCTGGTGCTGCACTATGGAATACTTTTGGGTCACCGAATCTCAATTTGCGTGCTTATGAGAAAAATACGTTGCTGCTTATGAGAAATTCATGGAATTTGTACTTTAGAAGCGATTGAGTGATATGAATGTGCAATAACTTCATTTGGGAGCATTCTCCTGCAACAAGCCAACAAACTTACATCTCAATTTTCATGGTAGCTCCTATCTATTGGTTTTACTGTTTGAAACAGCTCCAACAGTCAATGAATAACGATGAGAAAAATGCCTTTTTCATTTAACAGAAAAGCATCACTGCAACAACATCTATATGGTTCTAAGCATATGAAAGTACAAGAAGCAAACCAAATATGACAGTGTGAAATCCGATAGCAACCAAATTGGTCTTCATGATAAGAAAATCCACTGGCTTGTCCTTTGCAGGAAGCTGGAGAACAATCCAGGGCAAAGGAACAGGAAAACTGTTGTGGCTATCCTTGCACCTGCAAGGAAACAGTGGCATGTAAAAGCATATAGAACAACTTGGCCAAGGATCACAGATGAAAGAAGAAATAATCTCCCACCAGATTCAAAAGAACAGCATCAATCAAATGAAAACATAGAAAAAGGCAGAGAATAACATCAATCAAATTGAATCCCCAAAACACAGGATGGCTAATGACATCAAACAAGTTCAAGGTGCAACTCACCTCTACATAACAGCATGGTAATGGTGCAATGTAGAGGACAACTTTCCTTGTAAAAAATAATGATACCTACAAGAGTATCAAAAATATTGCACAAAAAGATGGGAAAGCTTTCTTAGATACTGATATTGCACAAAAATAATGATACCTACAAAATTCACAGATGCTCCTCTTCGTTTGTTATGTCTTCTTCTTCTGCTGCAATGTACCAAAAATATTTTCTTTAAATGAGATATGTCTAAAAAGAATAAACTATAACAGAATAGCATTTCATATAATACCTTCAGTACTGATGTTTTTTGAACGGTTTTTATTCTGAGGACAATTTCGCTTGTCGTGTCTCACAAATTTGAAGCAACACTTACACTGCCTTTTTTTCTTTTCGAGGCTTAACTCAAGCCCACTTTTTAATCTACTAGAGTCTGCTCCATGAGAATTTTTTTTTCCCTCAGCCGCTTTCACGTCCCTCTTTCTTCTTTTGGTTTGTGAAATGTTAGGATCTAGGATCATTATTTGAGGTAATGAGCTTGAATTAACACCTTCTGACACGCAAGGAGTTATAGTGTGCCCCTCTTCAGAATCTTCAACATTAGCCACTTTATTTGCTAATTCTTTAAAGCCTTCCATGAAAGCGAGGTACTTTTTTTTATGGTGATGCGAAACAAGCCAAATTAGTTGACACCTGGCACTTGTGGTTAAGTCTCAAAGCCTCACCATGTTCGCCGTCACATTCACGCAATGGTCCTGTATATCCATTCCCCTAAATTTATTGGCCTCTTTCCTCCATCTTGCGAGAATGAACTGTTCCGGTATCGTATCAACATCTTGACGAACAAGTACCTTCATAATATGCCTACAAATCAAGCCAGTGAACTCAAAATGTTTGCATCCACATGTGCCATATAGAGTTTTCATGTTCAGCTTCACTACAAATTCATGATTGCAACCACCGGCTTTATTCAGGACTTTGAATGAGCGATCAATGTCGTGATCCAATTCTTCAACTTTGTACATATATACTGTCTCCCACTCATCCTTGAATTTTTTAAAAATTGTTCGAGTATATATCTTTGCCGCATGACTCAAGAGAAACTCATCCTGCTTCACAATACGATTCTTGTGTTCGGATTCGAAATCCTCATCATTTTCCCTTTGTACTAACCTTTTAGTTGCCTGCTCGTAGTTAAGGACGAACTCCCTAAGAGTAGTCGTGGATGTGACAAATTCATCAAAGAATGAGTTTATTCCCTCACTACGCCCAGTTGTGTTCATCCCTGCAAAAAATGTACTTCGATTGTATACTGGCACCCATGACGCACGAATTTCATAAAGATGCAGAAGCCACTCATTCCCTTCTAAGTTATACTTAGTCAGCATATTCTTCCACTGGTCCTCGAAAGCATCCTCTGTGTAAGTATGATGAAGACATGTTTCCATTGCTTTTTTGAAGGTGGATTCCTCGGAATACAC
>JAOWBN010250177.1:0-11638 GCA_028565015.1 Pinguicula moranensis | reverse complement strand
CCCCCCCCCCCCCCCCCCGCGAGCTAGAAAAATAGGAAAGTCGAACTTGAGTCTTGATCTTGAGGACGAAGAGTTAGGTTAGGCAAAATCCGAAATCTGAAAAACTGAATGTGAAAAGTGAAATGAAACATTGGATAATTGGCTTACAACTTCAACTTGTGCTTTTCAGATCAGAAAAACGAGACAAAAACGATGAGGTTTCAATTTAAAAAAAGAAATAAAAAAAATTGATCGGTATTCGATACATACCGATACCTGAACGGTAAACCCGATACCGTATCGATTAAGGATCGTGAACAACATCTTCATACCGATTCCTGGCCCAAAATATTGAATATCCAAATTTAATCGGGTATTTGGTATGAAAACTGAATACCGATTGGATTTTTAATACCGATCGAGTTTTTGAACACCCCTAGACGATAGTGTGTATCAAACAACATGTGTGTGGATAACTCGCGAAATCACACAGTTATACCCACTTAGGTAGCGTTTGGTAGCGGGTTTGTACCTGGTTTAGGCCGGTTTTTCATGAGTAAACCGACGTCAACCAATCGTGACACCCATTTGGTACCCCGAGATTTTTTAACCCTGCTCGAAGGTTTACTCATCGGGCAGGGTTACGGTTGGTCTGCAGCCCCATTTTAAACCCTTGAATTTTCGAGGGTTTAAGAAAATCGGAATGAACCAATGAGAATCGACAACATGAAACGACCAAATTACGCCTCTGCCACCGAAGAATTACAAATCTACCACGTATAAAAGACAAGTTCGACAATTTTTCCCAAACCAGTTTTCAATCGCGAACCCTAGGAATTGTCTGCGTCTTCTCCAACTTCGGATTCAGTCGAAGTCAGCTTCGATTCTGTGCTTGTTTAATCTATTTTGTTTTTTCCTGCAGGGTTTGTCGTCCTCAAGGCCGTTCTCAACGAGATTACAGTTACCTCCTCGTACTTGGGTGAATTGTTGTTTCATCCCCTTGACTTCCATTCTGTCACGAACTAGCTTTTTAGTTCCATTTGTTATGTTTGCCTCGATTATTCGTTCCTGTTGTGTCTCTGAACTCGTTTTTCTGCTTGTGCATTTTTTCCGCATACTATCTTTTGACTCCTTCCATTTGTTCTTCCACCCAGGCTCGGATGTGATTGGTGTTTTGTTCAGTGTTCTTATGTTGTGGTTGACAGGATTGTTCTCCGATAATTGTTCTTGAATTTGTTGTGTTTGGTGTAATTTACCTTTCCATTCAATTCTCTCGGATATGTGGTTTGTTTAATGCTCGAATTTACTGTTTCCTAAGTCATGACATTGTGCAGCTTTAGTCGCGATGTCTGAAACTATGCAACTAGTATGCTCTTTCCTATGCTTCGCAACTAATGTTATTCGATTGATGAGCATTTTCATTGAAGCGACAGAACTGGATAATCTTCAGTTCAGTCAATCACGCTTGAGCAAGCGCAAGCGTGACAGGAATGATGCACCGAGGTATTTAATATTAGATAAAAATTTTGAAAGATTGTCGTTTATAGAGCGAATTACACAAGATTCAAACATGGAATGTTTTTAGAATCTGAGGATGTCTCGAACCGCTTTTAAGGAGTTGTGCAGACTCTTGTGCACTAGATCTGATCTGACAGATGATAGGTATGTCTCTGTGGATGAGAAGGTGGCTATCTTCCTTCGCACCCTCGCTCATCATCAGAACAATAGGGTACTGCAATCTGATTTTCAGAGGAGTGGGTAGACAATTAGCCACATTTTTCACCAAGTACTGAAAGGCGTTCTTAAGATGCATAATATTCTACTTGCAAAACCTATACCCGTTGGCGAGAGCAACACCGATAAAAAATGGAAATGGTTCCAAGTAAGTTTAATCAAACATCATTCGATATACCTATATTCCTATATGTTTTAATCGTTTATTTCAAATTAATCGTAGGGATGCGTTGGTGCACTTGATGGGACGTATATCCCATTCCATGTACCAACTTCGGACTAGCCACGCTATCGGACACGTAAGAGTGGTATGGTAACCAACGTTCTAGGCGTTTGTGATACTCAGTGATGATTTACCTACGTGTTGGTTGGTTGGTTGGGAGGGCTCCGCTGCGGACAACAGGGTGCTTCGTGATGCAATAGACCGGATAATGCAAATGGTGCTATGGTGCAGGATTTCCAGGGGGCGGAGAGGGAACCGCTGGCTACATCAGATGAGGTGAACGCCATGATAGACAATGCAGAAGATGAAGAAGTGCAAGAATCTGACCCCATTGAATTGCCAACCGGGGGGAACTCACCTGTTGTGGATAAGTCCCCTTCAGGTGTTAATGGCTCCTCAACCCTTCATCGTGGGAAGCGTAAGACTGCGGAGTCCGAAGAATCTGGGCTAAGCGTGAAGTTCAACAATGCCATCACACAGGTCTCGGCAGTGTGCAGCAAGTTCGATGCCTATGTGAGTCAAAAGATTGGCACGGGACTTGAGCAGAAGAGGGCGAAGATGGCAATACTTGCTAATGAAATGGAGATGTTCCAGGAGATGAATATAGCAAACCACGTACAACTGATTGATCGACTGATGAAGAATGAAGATATGCATCTCTATTGGGATACCTTGGATCACGCACGGCGCAAAGACTTTGTTAGGGCATTCATAGAAGGGCAGATGGATTAGGTTGCTTTTGGACACCTTGGATCAGTCAACTCTTTTGTTTTCGGACAAATGTATTCAGTTCTTGAATTAGGTTGTTTTCGGACAAATGTCTATTATGTGAACTTATTGGTGAGGAGTTGTTGGACAAATTGATCTCTTAAATTGAACTTATGGTTTCCTGTTACTCTTTAGGCATGGCCAGTTTCTTACACAAGCATTTCGTGACAATCTAATTGCATACATATAAGTACAAAGAACGTGGCAAGAAGAATGAGGAACTAATTGCCTAAATTCGAAGTGCCAAAGAATAAGATGTGAGGACTGAGTAGATGGAACACAAGGTTCATTCATGTATGATTCAATTTGTCTGATCCAACCACAGACATCATCTCTGGATATTGTATTGATTCATAGACTTCAAACTGATTCAATACAGGATCCTACAGTTAATCTATGCTCATAGACTTCAATATCAAAGCTGCAACTATTCTCGTAGACTTCAATTTTGAGGCCAATGTATTTTGAAACTAACTGCTCAAATCCCTAGTGACTACAGTTAATCTTTTAAAAAACAAATGCAGGACGAAGACCTTAAGATACCTCAACAAAGCAGAGCTATTTAACACAAAAATCTCACTGCTACTAAGATGCCACAACAGGGCAACTCATTTGTAACACAAGGTTGGAGAGACGTCATCCTAAAGACAGATTCAATGCTGCTAAGGGACTGGAGCAGAGCAGACAGTTGTACCCTATAGAAGCATTTTAGATGTACACAGAACAGAACAAACCGTTTCTTAGCAAGCTTTGGGCACGAATCAGAACAAATGCAGCAGGAAAACATGCCATGACATGACAATCATAAGCAAAACACAAGGAAACGAATACATGACAATATGAACTCTAAGATTTTACTATGAAATATCAGAACTTCCATTCAAAAATAACATCCAAACGCAAGTACTTAAACAGTAAATCCAACTGCACTACATTGGTCGAACATCGGAGCATGGAGAATTCTGCACAAAATTAATCCAACATAGGGTTTATGGTCATTTAAGGATAAAACCTAATCCAACATAGATACGTCAAAATGCTAATTTAAGGGTGTCAAATTGTTCAACGCAAGAGAGTATCACATGAAGTAGTCATGGATGATGTCTGATTCACGAGTAACGGTGGCCACACAGGAGGGGTTCTCCTCCAAATTCACCTGGAGGCCATTCAATGCACTGTTGAGTCCTTCGACACCCACTGTAGCCGCAATCGTCTCAGGTGCATCCAGGCAAATGGGGTCGTCCCCGTCGTCTCCCTGGCGCTATTCGATCTTCACTGGTGGCACCGGGTCGTCGACGTTCTTAAGATGAAGGTGATGCCGGCGGCGAGGGTAGCGGCGAACAGATTTGTACATCTTCTCGTATACGCACAGTGAGAATCGCGAAGGCCACTGGACGATAATCGGGAAGGGGCAAAATGGAGGGAAAGCACCAATGTTGCGTCGTGAACGGGCACGAGACGTGGACGCAATGGAGGTTTCTGGGCCTGGTGTCGCCGGCCGACAGAACGCAGCGGGGAATTTCCTCGGCTGCGGGAAATCGAATCGGCGCAGCGGTGCCATCGAGGGGTTGCAGAAGGCAAAACATCGGGGAAGAACAAAAATGCATGTATTAAGTGTAGGTGTCGCATTTTTATATTAGGATAGAGGGGTATTTGGGTAATTTAACCCTATTTAACCCCTAAACCTGTACAAACCTGATTTCTAAACCCTGGCACCGAACACGGCTAGTGTCGCTTAGCAAAACCAGGTTGGCCATACTAAACAAGGTTAAAAAAATGCGAACCGACCTTAACCTAATTTTAACCCCGTAGCCGATTTGAAATAAACCGGCTACCAAACGCACCCTTACGGTTTACTTCGGGTTCCAATGTCTGCATATGAGATCCGGGTATTAGATTAATTTTAAATCGAACAATAACTTGTTAGGTTCATGTGAGAGATAGAAAATGAAATGGTCCTAAGGATTTTCAGAATCATGCCTTTGGTGTAATAACTTGTTAGGTTCATGTGATTTGGAAGCCTCCAAGAAAAAAATGAAATAGATTGAAATGGTGAATGGAAGCAAACGTTTCAAAGAGACTCAAGGATTAAATGAACTGATTGAAATTGTGATAAGTTGACTTATTTGGTTAAACTTGTTTGGCAAAATTAGCTGATAAAAGAGCTGATTTTTGTAAAATAACATAAAATATCATTGCGTAAATTTTTAGTAGATCCAACCCAACAGTAAACGGGTTAGGGCCCGGCCCCGACCCAACAGTAAACAGGTTTGGGCCCCAGGTGCGAGTGTGCATATGGTCCAACTTACAATTAAATGTGGGTTACTTTCATGAAAACCTTAGTACCAAGGCGATTGATTGTATGCCACAATCTCTTATAAGTTGCTTTATATTCTTGTTCATAACCCGTATGAGATATTTTAACACTCCCCCTCAAATCCAGTTAGGCAAACCCTATTGAGACTTATTTTTATTTTGTAGGCATAAGTACCTCACAATCAACACTATGTGCTCAGAGCTCCATTTCATATATGGCTGAGTTTGTGCAATTGTGAGTCTCATAGGTCTTTTGGTTCTTTACTGGCCTGTTAAGCTATATCAAATATAATACCATGTAAATTTTTAGTAGACCCGACCCAACAGTAAATGGGTTCGATCCCGGACCCGGCCCAACAGTAAATAGGCTCGAGCCCTAGGTGCGAGTGCGCATATGAGCCAACTTATAATTGAATATTGGTGACTCTCATAAAAACCTTAGTACCGAGGTGATTGATTGTAAGCCCATAATCTCTTATAAGTTGATTTATATTCTTATTAATAACCCGTGTGGATAGTCTAACACATTGCTATTGTGTTGTTATTTTATTTTATTTTTTAAATTTTATTAAATAAAGTCAAAGAGTTTTTTTCTATAATTATTCTAATTTATTATTTTAATAAAAAAATTTATTCTAATTATTAACAATGGAGTTTTAAAAAGTGAACATCATGTTGCAATTTTTCTTGCATAAAAATATGCATGTTTTATGAATAAAAAAATTAATTTAAAGTACACTTGCTAATGAACTTCCATATGAAAACACCAATGTTGTTCTGAATGTCCTTCATTTCACTACATGTTTATTAAGGTGAGGGATATTAATTGAGTCTTGATAATTTAAATGGTAAAGCACTCAGTAATAGCTGAGATATCTCAGGTTTGGTACTCTGGTGGAGCGAAACTCTCTAAAAAAAAGTGGAAACGGTGTATGCATGTGTTTACCTAAAAAAAGGTGAGGGGTATTATTTTCAAGATTTATTCTACTAAAAATGTGAAGGGAAAAACTGATATCAAAAAATTATAAGATGACTTATTTTTTTTATAAGTTTTTTGAATTAGCTTTTTTTTCAATTATCTTATAATATAGAAGGTAATAAGGTGTGTTCACGCAACAACTTTATCTGGTCAAGCTTTATTTTGATCAAATAAATTAAATTAACCTTATAAGATAATGCTAAACAGAGGCTTAGCCAAGCAAGATCTTACGAAATACATTTACACTGCACATGATATCAGCCAACATGATCAGTCATCAACCATTACTGATCTTCTTTCCGTACACTTCCCCCGGCATGAATAGCGTCCCCGATCGTCTTTCTGCTATTCTCCCGTTGCTCGTTGTTGTCACCTTCCATCCTACGTCTGATTAGAGTTCTCCAGCCGCTTCTCTTCCCGGGGACGCCCTTCGCGCCCGGGAAGGTTCACTCTACCTACCCATTCTACTCCACCTTTCTACAGTAATCCCTAGTTGTCCAGATCTTGCTCCGCTTCTACTCGTGATCAGCCTAGCCAACATGGATGTTTGGTCTGTCCCCTCTCGTCAGCTAAAACTGATGAGAAGAGCAGCCATTAAGGCTGGCAAGGCCCCAATCGTATACCCTCAGCCTCAGTATAGTGCCTTTCCCCCTCTACCCCAGCAGAATCCTCGTTCAGTACACGATCGACTTGGTCTAAGAATTGGGCCGGCACCGGTTGGTCCAAGAATAAAGCCGGCATCGGATAGTCATGGCTCGGTTGCAAAGTGTTTCTTCCTGACAAACTTTCCCACTGGTTGTGATGCTGACCGACTTTGCAGTGCACTGAAACATCAGGGTTCTTTAAAGCAGGTTTCGATTGCACGCAAACTCAGTGTAAGGGGCACTAGATTTGGTTTTGTGGAGTTTGAAAATGTGGAGGATACGGACTTGATGTTGTTCAAGCTGAACAACACCTGGTTGGGATCTTACCGCCTTAAAGCCAATCTAGCGAGATATCCCAAGCAGCAGGGTAGGAACATTCTGCATACATCCATTAGCACCCAGGCTCCTCTGAATCTGAAGCTGAATCAGTCTAGGAGCACCGAAAAGGAAGTCTGTTCGCCATCTCAGAAGCAATCGGTCTCTGCTAAATTGCTTCCCCTCTCTTCCGTTGATACGACAGACAGTTGGCTTGCAAGGAGTTTCACTGCTAACCTCATCCAGCATCAGAGCTTATACGGTCTGAGAAGAGGCCTGAAAGCAGCAGGTTACCTCAGTGTAGAAGTAAGTTCGATGGGCCCAGATAAAGTTCTTCTCTGGGAGGAGGATCCTCTTGATCTGGACACCTTATTGGGAAAGGACAGGAGTTGGTTATCCAATTGGGTGTCTGATATTGAGCCTTGGTCCCCTCAACCGCCTGGAACATGCCGCCCCTGTAGAATCCAGGTTTTTGGCTTACCTGTGCAGGCGTGGAATGAGGTCAATCTCTCAAGTATAGGAAATGCAGTGGGTGAGCTCATCAGTATTGAGGAGTCAACGCTTGCTAAGCTGGAACTTGATGTAGCTCATTTGCGAGTTCTAGTTCCTTTGGGCTCAAAGGCTGATCAGGAACTTTTAGTTACAGTGAATGGGGTCAATTATACCTTACAGGTAATGGAAATTGCATACTCTGCTTCCTCCTGGCAGGATGTCCTGTCGGTTTCTAGGCACTCGGAGTCTACCTCCTCGGATGAGACTTTATCTAATGATGGTGACTTAGTTCATCATGATCTCAGTAGGGATATGGACTTATCACAGTTTACATCCTCTCATGTGGCCCACGAGTCTAGTGCATATGGGGTCACCCATATAGGGGCTGAGACAAGTACCTTTGAACCCTCTGAGGAGAAGGAGATTGTGGCTGCAGAGTCTACTGAGCACTCAATAATAGCTGTTTCTCGGCTGCTTATTCCTGAGGGGCAGACCACAATGGTGGAGAAGAAGGGTGCCGGGTGTTCTGAGCCTGTGGCTAATGATGGAACCCCACAGCTCCAGTATGCTGAGTGTGCTCCCACTATAATGGTAAAGGATGCTGAGTGTGAGCACAATTTGGTTCCTGAAGATAGTGCTCTTGGTGTAGACTCAGTAGGAGCAGGGATAATGGACATCTATAGCAATATAAAGGACTTTCCACCTCTGCTACAGGCGGCAGTGGAGTCTGATACCATGAAGGACCTTCCATCTCCTCTGCAGGCTGCACCGGAGCCAAAAACTGTTCAGGCTAGGCCTAGGGGAAGGCCTAAAAAGATCAGGAGCCAAACAAGAAAGGTAGCTGATCCTGTGAGGGAGAACAGTTTATCTATCTTGAATGACTGGCTGGGTCATATTGCAGCTCAATCGACTAATCTTAAGCTTCAGCCATCAGTTCTGCCAGAAAGAAAAACAAGTCTTTCGGTTGATAATATCATGGATATTGGAACTCAGCTGGGAATTGATTATGGTAATCATCATGTGGAGTTGAGAGGTTTGCTGGAAAACATGATCAAACCTTCTACGGTTATACCTTATGATCCCTTGACAGACTCTGCTGTCAGAGGATCAACGAGCAAGGATTGCTCATGATGATTGTCACTTTTAATGTCAGAGGGCTGGGGAGTAAGGAAAGAAGAGATGAGGTTAGGAACCTCATCATAAAGGAGAAGGCTGATTTTATCAGCCTACAAGAAACAAAGATGCAGGTGGTTGACAGATCATTGTGTGCATATCTGTGGTTTGATCAGGAGTTTGATTGGTGTTATTCAGGAGCAGATGGACTATCTGGTGGGCTACTGTGCATTTGGAACAGGAATAGGTTTAAGAGGATTGCCTTGTGCAATGGAGCTGGTTTTCTTGGAGTCATTGGTTATTGGTCTGGGGACCTTGTACAGTCGCATATGTATAATGTATATGGTCCGGCTGATCTGGAAGGTAAGCAGGTTCAGTGGCAGCAACTGACTGATCACATCAGGCCCTTGCAGCTTGAGAAGATTTGTGTCATGGGGGATTTCAATGCTGTTGCTGCCATAGAGGAAAGAAGGGGGACTGCAGCTCATAACTATAAACATGAAGTCTTTCTTTTTAATGAATTCATTAGCAGTCTGGAGTTGATCAACCTGAGAATGGAGAAAAGAAAGTTCACTTGGTCCTTGAAATCCTTGAAGGCTATGAGTCGCCTAGACAGATTCTTGCTGAGTAGGACCTGGTTTGAAACAAATGAATCCTGGCGCCAGATTGGATTGGATAAATTAAGTTCAGATCATTGTCCTGTATGCTTATGTACTAGGCGTGTGGATTGGGGACCTAAGCCTCTAAAGGTACTGGATATCTGGCTGAATGACATCAGTTATGTCAATATGGTAAGGCAGGCTTGGGAAGGAGCGGTTTTTGAAGGTTTCTGGAGCTATCAGTTCATGAGGAAAGCAAGATTGATAAGGGAAAGGATCAAGGTGTGGAAACAGGTATATGCACCTGGAGATCTGGCTCAGCAGAAGAAGGCTTTGTTACAAGAGATCAGAGGCATAGAGTTGGCTGCAGAGAGTGATCCAGGCTGCATAGATTATCAGAAGTTAGCTAATCTGCATACTCAGTTGGATAAAGTCTCTGTCTCACTTACCAGTATAGCACATCAAAGGTCAAGAATTCGGTGGTTGCAAGAAGGTGATGAAAACTCTGAATTCTTTCATACTTCTCTCAGATCATCCAGAGTAGCAGACACAATTCATGGAATCTGGGATGGTCCTATATGGCTGGAGGAGCCAGAATTAGTTAAGGCTTGCTTTCACAGACAATTTGAGTCAAGGTTTACAGAAAAACTAACCAATAGACCAAGGTTTGTGCTGAGTCTGTCAGCTTTGAATTGGTTGGACAGAATGGTACTCCAGAGTTCTTTCACTGAAGTTGAAGTCCTGGCAGCCATATCCGAATGCAAGAGCAATAAAAGTCCAGGCCCTGATGGCCTGAATTTCAGGTTTATCAAATTCTTTATTGATTCTATGAAATCAGATATTATGCAGGTGATGAGGGAATTCTACAAATCAGGAAGGTTGGCAAAAGGCAGTAATACATCACATATTACTCTGTTGGCCAAGACTGCTAACCCACTCACTGTCAAGGACTATAGGCCCATCTCTCTTATTGGATGTATGCCAAAAATCATTACCAAGGTGCTATCTAATAGACTTCGGCCGTTCATGGACAAACTGATTTGCAAATCACAGTCAGCATATATCAGGGGAAGGAAGCTCACGGATAGTGTTATTATTATCAATGAGATTGTTGATGAAACCAAGA
Organism: Pinguicula moranensis; assembly: GCA_028565015.1. Taxonomy (NCBI): domain Eukaryota; kingdom Viridiplantae; phylum Streptophyta; class Magnoliopsida; order Lamiales; family Lentibulariaceae; genus Pinguicula; species Pinguicula moranensis. Next base: position 1,350 of record JAOWBN010250177.1, on the reverse strand, counting down.
AGTTAAAGCAGCAAGCAATTATCTTCAAAGTGGATTTTGAAAAAGCCTTTGACACCTTGAACTGGAGCTATTTGACTCAGATTATGGCTGCCATGGGATTTCCGCAGTGCTGGCTTGGTTGGGTTAAGGGCCTGCTTGAATCATCTTCAACCTCTATACTTGTGAATGGAAGTCCTACAAAGGAAATCTATCCGTCTTGTGGAATTAGACAAGGTGATCCACTTTCACCCTTCCTGTTTCTCCTGGCTGCTGAAGGGCTCTCAGCTATGATCACAAGAGCAGTTCAGCTTAATCTATTCAAGAGTGTCACTGTGGGGAAGAATAGAGTCCAAGTCTCGCATCTACAATTTGCAGATGATACTATCATGCTTGGGGAGGCAAACTGGCAGACTGTTCGAGTGTTTAAGGCCATACTCCTGAATTTCCAACTTGTCTCTGGACTTAGGATTAATTTCAGCAAGTCTAAGTTGATTGGGATCAATGTTCAGCAGTCTATATTGGATGATATGGCTGCTTTCTTGTCCTGCAGATCAGCTTGCACACCATTCAGGTATTTGGGGCTCCCTGTTGGTGCACGGATGAAGAGTGCCTCTGCTTGGCAACCTGTGGTGGAGAAATTCAAGAGAAAACTCGCAGGATGGGAGCATAAGTTGTTATCTTCAGGAGGGAGGCTCACATTGCTCAATGCAGTACTTAATGCTCTGCCAACACATTATTTTGCCTGCTTCAGGGCGCCTAAAACTACCATCAAACAGCTGACCGCTATCCAAAGGAATTTCTTCTGGGGAGGCACTGCAGAGAGGAGAAAGCTTTGCCTCACTTCATGGGGTAAGATCACTACTGAATTATCTAATGGTGGCCTTGGAGTGAGATCCTTAGATTTCTTAAATACTGCACTCTTGGGGAAATGGGGGTTGATGATACTTAATGAGGATGCCCCTTTGGTTTCTGAGGTTCTTAGGTCCAAGTATGGATATCACCATTCAATGAAGATTGCTGGTCTCAGATCCCTTACATCTCATGAAACTCCTGGTGTGTCTGCTGGTAGGCCGAGAGGAACTAGGTATGCTTCTGAGTGGTGGTCTCAACTACAACTTGAACTCAACTGCCAATGGTTTACTGAGAACACTAATCTGGTACTAGGCAATGGGGAAAGTATCAAACTTTGGCTAGATAAATGGAATACCAACGTAACCTTGGCTGACAGATTTCCCAGACTTTTCAGGAATGAGGTAAGGAAGGATATAAGTATTGCTGAAGCTGGTATCTGGGGTGGTATGCAGTGGATGTGGGTGTGGAGATGGAGAAGGTTGCTCCTACCTTCAGAGATTGAAGACTTCACAGAATTGC
>JAOWBN010250166.1:0-11639 GCA_028565015.1 Pinguicula moranensis | reverse complement strand
TATAGACCATTAACTGCAACAATGCTTTGAAACTTGTGATTTATGAAAATTGTGATGGTTAGATAGATGCATATGCACTGATAGGGTACATGAAACTGCATACAGAAAACGAGTTTGGAGAAGAAAGTAAGCTAATGGGATCAATCTTTTCCCAGAAGAAAGATGGAGTTTTCTTACCAAAAAACAGATGGACAATAGTAGCTTCTTATGCAGAATCGACTCCAAATAATCAAGAAGAAAATGAACAAATCTGTAAAATCATTTATTGAAAGTTGAAACTAAGGCCAGGATAATGAACCTAAAATACAATACTATAATGAATAGAGGCGATGATGGTGAGAATCCACACAAATCATTTATCTGATCATCCCAAAATTCAGCATACACCAACAGCCATGCCAAACAGAATCATTTATCTGATTTATCTTATGGTTAAAAAAGAACATTCAGCATGTTAAAAGAATCAATATTCAGCATACACAAACAGCCATCCCATGAAGCACAAAATTCAGCATACAAAAAGAATCAAATTGATGAAGTGAGCACTTCAAACTAGTGTATAAAACCATAAGGTTCAAATATAACATCATGGTTTAGGCATTCATAAAAGCCCCACATATGCTAGTCTACAAAACATTATAAATAGAAACTAAATTCCAGACAACAAAAACAAAATCCTTGTCCAAATCAGGGAATTAAAGTGCATAGGCATACTAATTCATCCTAATCCTGCAATTCTAACAAAATATCATCATACATAATATCGCATTTCATAGTTTAGGTGAAATACTCATGGGTGATGCAGAAGGTAGAACTTGCAGCTGGAAAAAGTTGGTGGTACACATTCGGAACTAGGTCTTCTCCATCAATGATGATTGGATCTTCTTCTGCGTCTCCAGTTCTATGCTCATATGGCTAGGTGGTTCAACGGTGTCCGGAGAGGTGCGATTCAACGACGCCCGAATACCTACTTTGTACGTATGGGCATACATATGCAAAATGAACCTAGTAGGTGGATTCACCATGTGGCGGCGAACGGCGGATGACGGATGCGGGCAGCGGCAAGATTTTCGGTATGCGTCGTGCATGATTGGCAGGATTGATGAGGTTTCGGAGATGTCAAAATTGATTTGGGGATTTAGGGTTCATATACAATCGGATTTTGTTTTGCGTAATATATGTCGAGCGCAAAATAGTAATAGCTGGCAGTATAGCAAATAGACGGAGGATAGTCCCTAGTTTTTTCGTGGCTACCAAACAGCTTAGCTTGCCAAACCCTGTCCTTACCTTATCCCGTAAAAACCTTACCAAATGGGTGATTACAAAACTTTCACCACCCCAAAACCATAGTTATCCCTGAACCAAGACAACTATAAACCTTCTACAAAACACTGTCATATAGGACTGAATCACCTATCAAAGGGAAGTAATTGAGGTGATTTAAGATAAAATTATTATTCTTGATTCTTACCTTTTACATTTTTTTCCTTAATTTACTCCCCTAAAAATATCTATACTAACACTCCTTCTCAAGTTGAGTAGTCGGATCACCGATACCCAACTTACACAATATCTCGTTAAACACATGTCCGAAAATTGCTTCAGTAAGTATGACTGCCAGCTGATCTTCGGGTTGAACATATGATAGGATTATAATCCCTTCTTCTAATTTCTCTTTTATAAAATGGTTGTCTACCCCGATATGCTTGGTTTGATCGTGTTGCACAGAATTCCCGGAGATACTTATTGCTGCCTTACTATCATTCCAAAGGTGACATGGATTTTTATTCAGATAACCAATTTATGTCATCAATTTCCTGAGCCATGGTATTTTTGTTAGCCCGTGTGCCACTTCTCTAAATTCAGCTTCGGCACTTGAGAGAGCTACCACCTTCTGGTTCTTTCTTCTCCATGCTATGAGATTTCCTTCTACCATCATAAAATACCACCAGTAGATATTCGGTCTATTGGGTTTCCAGCCCAATCTGCATCTATGTACCCGTGGATATTCAAATGTTCATGTTTCTTGAAGATGATTCCATGTCAAGTTGTATTTTTCAGATACCTCACTATCCTCAGGGTTGTTTCCATATGGTCTGATTGCGGCTTGTGCATGAATTGACTGATTATTCCCACTACATAGGCTATGTTTGGTCTTTTGTGAGCAAGATATATCAGTTTTCCCACTAATCTCTAATATTGTTCTCGATTAGCCATCATCGGTTCTTTATCGAGTTTAATATTGTGATTCATTATCATTGGGGTATCTGCTGGCTTACAATTTGCATTTTGGTCTCTACAATGAGTTCAAGTACGTATTTCCTCTGTGAAATGAAGATCCTTTGTTCTGATCTCAGTACTTCAACCCCGAGGAAATATTTTAACCCTTCCAAATCCTTCATCTCAAAGTCTTGGAATAAGTTCTCTCGAAGTTTCTGAATTTTAGTAAGGTCACTCCCTGTGATAATCATGTTGTCAACATAAATAAGTAGACATGTAATGAGTGTATCACTTTCTGTAAGGAACAGAGTATGATCTGCATTACTCTGCTCATAGCCATACTGTCTCATAGCTGTTGTGAATCTCCCAAATCAGGCGTGGGGGATGTTTGAGGCCATATAATGCTTTCTTCAGGTGACATACTTCTCCTTTCTTAATTGATCTGAGTAACACCGTGGTTGTTCCATATAAACTTTTTCAGCTAGATCTCCGTGAAAGAAGGCATTTTTTTACATAAAATTGATGTAGGGGCCAATCAAGGTTTGCTGCTATTGAGAACAACACTCTAATAGTGTCGATCTTGGCTACTGGTGAGAAGGTTTCAGAGTAGTCTAGACCATATGTTTATGTAAATCCTTTGGCCACCAATCTTGTTTTGTATCTCTCTATGGAACCATCTGTGTTTTATGGTGAAACACCCAGCGATATCCAACTATCTTTTTTCCTGGTTGGAGTTCGCATACTGCCCACGTTCCATTTTTATGTAGGGCTTTCATTTCATCACTCATAGACTGTCTCCATTCTTCCTTGCCTCATGCTCATTCACCATTCTTGGTACCTATACAGCATATACAAATGCCAGAAGAGCTATAGCATATTTAGTTAGAATCCCATTGGTAATAGTAACCATGGGATATTTTGAGCCTCGGGATATATGCTTCGGTTCATATCGTCGTGGGGGGATACCTCTATTCCTTCTTGAAGGTAGGGCATTTGCCCCAGTTTCTTCTATATCCTTTTCAACATTATCATCCACAACATTATCATCCATATCTAAGTGTGTGCCGGTTACCTCAGCACCTCGTGCCAGTGAAGAAATGAGCTCGGTGATGGAGGTTGTATGTGCGTAGTAGGTAGCTCGGTGGTTCTTGTAGCAATCTCTTGTGAGACAGTAGGTGATGGCATCCCTGAACTGAGTAACCAACCAAGTGGGTCACTGATAGTTCCTCCTGACTATGAGGTTGGGATGGATAATAGAATTCATCTTCTAAAAAATTACAGTTCATAGTAGTGTATATTTTCTTAGATGTTGGATGGAACACCGATACCCTTTTGATGAACTCTATATCCCACAAAAATACATTTGAGAGCATATGGATCAAGTTTGGTGTGATCTTGTTTATGAATGTGGACAAAGATGGAACATTCGAATACCCGAGGAGCTAGAGTTAAGGAGGTCACTTCGGGTATATGTTGTGAGAGTATGGATATGGGTGTAGCAAATTTAAGGATTCGAGTTGGTAACCTGTTCAGGAGATAGGTAGCTTTGGCTACAGCTTCTAGTCAGAGAAAGGATGAAATCTTAGACGCAATCATTAGGGCTCAGGTCACTTCACAATTTTTTCTTTCAGCGACCTAATTTTGTTGGGGACTGTGAGGACATGTGGTCTGGTGGATGAGCCCATTTTCCCATAAAAAGGTTGTCATTTTCGTAGACAAACTCCCCCCATTATTGGATCAAAGGATTTAAATTTTTTTGCTTAAATTGGATAGATATCATTTGATAGAAAGCCTGAAAGGTCAGAGGGACTTCAGATTTATGTTTAAGAAGATATACCCATGTCATTCGAGAAAACTCATCTATAAATAGCAGGAAATACCGAAACATACTATGGCTCGAGTTGGGGGCAGGATCCCACTTATCAGAATGTACGAGATGAAAAGCATGAGTAGTATGAGTATCCAATGAAGAAAACGAATGACGATGTTTTTTCGCCAGAATACAAGGTTCGCAGTGAAAACTAGTGTTATGGCGACATAAATTAGGAAATAAAATTCTGAGATACCTCAGGGAAGGATGACCCAATCACTGGTGCCACAGCTCAAGTTGGTAGTCTGTCGTCCCGTGAGAAAGCCCTGCAGTTCCGTGTTGAGCCACCTCATCTACGTAGTATAGGCCTCCTCGTTCAGTACCACACCCAATGATCTACCCCGTACGAAGATCATGTAGAAGACAAAAGTGAGGATACATCAGGAGAACACAGTTTAACTCCTTCGACACATGACTTATGGATAGCAGTTTGCAAGATAATGACGGCACATGAAGACAGTTAGAGTGTTTAAGTTTTGGAGAGCTCACAATTGACCCTGCCCCTCGGACTGGTGAAAGTCCCCCATTTGCTATCTGTATATGAGTCCGTTTGGACTGTGTATTTGTCACCAAGTCGGTTGTATCATAGTTCATAGTGTCCGTTGCACCAGAGTCAAACAACCACTGTGGATTCCATTTTTCACCAGCCATAAATGTAGAGCACACAATAGTGGCAGCCTTATTGTTAATCTTATAAGTTTCTGTGATTGCAAAATTGGGCTCATTCTAGAATTTTTTAGAAGTTCTAGGTCGGGTCTGTGATTTATTAACTTTACTGGGGAGTTGCTATAATTTTGCAGAACTGTAGGGGTCCAATTGCAATTTTCGAGAGCCATAGGGTACAGACTGTTGTTTAAGAAACTTTTGGGGTAGCTGTTGAGAGAAGTAAGATTCTTGAGGAGCAACCTGCAATAACTCATATTTCCTGCGATGGTAGTTCGGTAATTGCTGAAAATAGGAGGGCATAACAGACTTTTCACTTCTCTAATTCAGGGGGAAACTTGGTATTTTTTCAGAATACAAGAGATTAACCATGTTGTCGGATATTCATGCGTTGTGTTCTCTCTATTCCATGAAACCTAGCGGTAGTCCCGCCGTGTATCCACCAATCCAGTAATTTTTTAAGTCATGCGGTCGTCGCCGGTGCTAGCTGCCACTTTTGGCTAGCTCACGGTGGTTGTTGTGGTGCCTGGTTTGGGATTTTTGTGGATATTTACCACCAATCCGGGTATCCAGACCGTTCAAAACATTTTTCAGTCAAATGTCCCAATTTGCTACAATCTGTGCATCAAAGCTTGCTCTTGTCAACAGTGCCACCACGGGATGATGTTCGTGACCCAGATTTGGGTTTTTATGACCTGGTCGAGCTGGATAAGCCGCTTCCTATGCCTATGAAGTTGCTCTGGCCGATTTGTGTTCCAGAATTGAGGATTTGGCTGTGAGCCGCTTCTCGTCGGAGTTCCCCATACGCTGTTTCAACGGTCGGTAATGGATCTAGTTTGAGCAATTCTCTATTGACGGCGGTGAGAAGTTGGTAAAGGCATGTTTCTTGCTGGAGTTTCTGGTTGGTGGCGATGTCCCCGGAACAAGCCATTGGATTTAGCTCCCGCCGATCAACCTCCCGCCAAAGACGATGCAAATTTTCGACACTTCTTCAAGGGTTCCCTCCCCTTGCCGCTAACTGTTGGCTTGAACAGTGAGATCAAATATCTGAAAAGCGTCTGATCCACTGTTATACGTGGTCTCTAATCCAATCAAGAGTTCTTTGGTTATGGGATATTCAGTGAACCGATTTACTAGTCCGCGATCAATATTTTCGAGAATCCACAAACAAACACAAAGATCCGCTTGAACCCGTTGAGGAAAACGGGATCTTCATAGGCTGGAGCAAGTGGGTTTCCCGTCAAGTGACGTAGGCGACCATGCGCTCCAATGGCCACCTTCATTAGACGCGACCACGGTGAGTAATTATCATTTTCCAGCTTCATGCTTAAATGTATCGGCTGATTGTTCTCTGCAGGAGGAATTTTTGTGAGAAGGGAGGAGATTTTAGCTGGTAAATCCCTTGGAGCCTCTGTCTCCTCGGTGGTTTTGCCACTGTCGTCCTTCGGGTTTGTCATTTTTGACAAATTTTGTGGGTAAATGATGAGCTACATGCCGGTTGAAAGAACCAGAACCTACTCTGATACCATGATAACGCATGTGAATTGCATTGTTGTATATTTCATTGATTTTGAACATACAAAAAGAGGGTTACATATAGGACTGGAATTATCTATCAAAGGGATTGATTCTTACCTTTTACATTTGATTTCTTAGTTTACTCCCCTAAATATGCCTATACTAACAGTAGCCACACCCTCGTATCCTAGAAAATTTTGGAGTAGAGGTGTACATAAAAATTGGTATATTCGTTATGTACTTGGTACTTTAGCACTAGCTTTCCTATTGGCTTCGACCGGCATTGAAATATACAACAATGCAATGACATTAAGCAGAGTCGATGAGCTTCTGTCCATGAAATATTTTCCATAGTTGGCGCCTTATCATATCTGCGGCCATCGGACACCGCATGGCTAAGTTGAATTGAAGATAAATGCATTTCGGTGGAGCTAAATTCTCCAAATTATCACCAGCCAGATGAGTTGTCATTCTTCTCTTCTTCCCCGATTTTTGTTTTAGTCGTTGTGTCGTGTGAGATATTGTTGGGTTCTAGTGAAATGTGAGGAGGAGCCCTAACCAATTGTAAGTCTCCTTCCACAAGAGAAATTCCCAATTGCATCCCCTTTAAACATAATGTATTATTTCGTGTCTACATTGCAGACCTTGCAATCAATGTGCTGTTGAATTTGAATTACCCTTTTATCATGTAGGTTATCCAGTATATTTTGTAAGGATCTCCATGCAAAAGCTTACAACTTATAAGGAGATTTCGGATTCCACAACCTTCATAGAGTAAATTTTTTGGGCGTAGTGCGGTGATGGCCCGTAAGAAATATGAATTTTTAGATTCCACAACCTACGCCCAAAATTTTTAATTATCAAATTTAAAATATATTAATTGCATTGGTCCCAATGTATATTAATATCTGAAAATTACTTGCGGGCCACAAACAGTATAAATACATGTAGGGCCAGTTGGAAGCATTAATGGGGTATGATTAACGTTGTATGCTATCCATATCTAATGCCCTTACAATTTTCATAAATTACATCCGATGCCACTATTTATATATTATCGTCTTCCAAAACTTCATCTTCTCGTGATTCTTTGCAAAGATCAATTCAACTGCCTCATCTATTGTCGCGAACTACCGAATCGTGTTCATTCAATATTTTAAAAATTATTTTCTCGAAAGTTTCGACTGAACCTTTAAGCATGTATTCTAAAGATTTATTTTGAACTGGTGGTGATTGAATTCACGTTTGACCTTTTCTGCAGTGAGAAAATTTCCTTTTGTTTGGGGTTAGGGTTTTTGAGTTTCCCGTCAAATTTGAGTTTATACCAAATGAGGGTCTGCTGGTTTATAAAAGAAAACAAAATCAGAACAATGAATTTAACAAAAGAATAGATTCTTGAATTCCAATTTTCCATAGTCGTTGTTCTCCTCCCGGCTCGTGACGGAAATCCATATGGAAGCAGCGGCGAATGGAATCAGACAGATTCTGTGTGAGAAATCAAGCACTTGAAGTTTAGAAACGTCACTCCCGAGAATCCCCAGGCCGTGGAGAATGAGAATAATTGGGGATCAGATTTGTTTGGTTGACCTGGGGGAGTTTGATTTAAGTTGATGTCTGCGAGTGTGAATGATGATAGCTAGTGGGGTTGCGCTTGTCTTTCTCAGAAGAAAAAGAGGAGGAGGAAGAGAATAATGGAGGACAGGGACTGGCGTTCAGGCCACATGGGCTATCTTCTAATTTCTTTCGTTCCGACATAGTTTCCAGCAAGAAGAAAGTGAAAACTGGACAGTGAAGAACAGTAACAAATAAGAAAGAAAAAAATAATGAGAAGAATGTGTTTTTAAATATTTGTTCAAGATTGAGAATTGAAGAAATTGGAAACTTAATCCACATACATTGTGGCTAAATCGTTGGCTTTTCAATGATTTATAGTGGAAGAAAATGGTAAAATAGACATTTAACTTGAATTGATGACGTGACCTGAGAAATACGTTTTAATCTTTGTCACCAAACAACATATTAAAAAAATACAATTTTATATATAATCCTGAAACCATCAAACGGTGTGTACCAAACAGAAGGGGTATTACACAATCCGACTGAAAGGACGAAATAATACTTTTTTGCTATCAAACTGGCACGCAATTCAAACAACAAACAAAACCCTTTTTTAATAATATTAAAATAAATTAGAATACAGGATTGGCAGATGGGTGCATATGTTAAAGAAATATAAAATATTAAAAAATAATTAAAAACACAAAAAAAAAAAAAAAATTAAAATATTAAAAAATGATTAAAAAACAAAACCCTGGGTGGCTTGAAAACTACTTAAGTGAACAAGTATTAGTGCTAGTCTGGGGGAGAATTTGAAAGTATTGTTTTAATTCTTACTCGAGATAGTGCTCGGTAAATATTCACCATTATAAGTTGGCGGACACACATATATGTCTGATCCCGATAACTGAAGAATTTTTTGGGCTGGGTTGAAAACTACTTAAGTGAACACCTGATTTGTTTGAAGAAAAAATATAAATGAGTATGTAAAACCTATGTATACCTGTTGGATTATTGATTTTCCTTGGTGAAACAATCAAGATTCAAAACCTTTTCTAATCGCTTGGTTATTCTTATTTGTATTCCAAGAGGAACATAGCATCTATCTGCTATTAGGAAATATACTATCTATCTGCCAACAGGAAGGTATAAAAAAAAATAACACAGGCAACCAAAAGGCAATAATAAAAAAAAAAATAAGGCAGGCAACCAAAAGGCAATAATGAAGAACAATCTATTTTATTCCCAATTCAAATTTGATCAGTTACTTATTTTGACAATATAACTAACCAAATTACAGAACTTGCCTTTGTGAATATAATCGTGATCCATTTTAGTAATTCTTGCAAACAGCTCATCGATAATTTCACTCCCAAAATGTGCTTCCAACAAAGACTCAAATATAGATCTAATTGTGTTCGACACTTGTTTTCCTAAGGATGAAGTTTCAGACGTTGAAAACACTTCATTCCAGTTCACTTCAAACAACTCTTGTTGAGCAATAGAAAATGACCCTTCTTGTTCTATCACGTTTCTTACTTATTCTAGAGATGCAGCGTAATATGGAAGGTTGAATGCATCAATATTCTCCTCCTCAATTAAACCCTATATGGTATATACAAACATAAAGATTTAGGTCAGAATCAGAAGGTATTGAGAGACAGGTAAAAAGTTTGAAAGGAACGAACTATGGAGGTAAGGAATATTTTCTCGAAAAGTACATATTTTTTTCCAAAAACAAATGCATACATTTTTTTGTAAGTTAGGGGGTGGGCACTTTTGGAGTTGAAGACTGCTTGGATTTAAATAGTTTGGCTATTTATTATTTGTATTGGGTTTGGGCTTTGATGTAAACATAAATAGCATCTCCTTCTTTACTGATAATTGTGTTGCACAAGAGAGAGTTGCTCATCTTAATTGTTTTCCCAAACTATTATGATAGTAGAATCCTTGCAATCCCATGGACATAGGCATATTGCAGAACCATGTAAATTCTATGTGTCTTTTCCGTTGTTGTTGTGTTATTCCCTAACAACTAGGATCAGAGTTACGGGTTTGTAGTTATTCCCTAACAACCATGATAATTGTTTGATTAAGCCTTCAAAGTGTATAATTTATTTTCGACAAGATCTGAGGTGGTAAGACCATTTTTTTCATTATTGTTATTTTTCTGGTGAGAATTCTTATTTTTTTGGCGAGATTTTTGGCGTGAACAGGGATCCCAGCAGAAAACAATGTCGTGAACAGTTCATTAACTGTGTTTTTTGAAAATAAAATAAAATTAGGAAAATGATGGTTGCTGATGAAGTGAAGGTATCGTGGATCGAGAAGTTTGATGCCACAGATTTTGGATACTAGAGGATGCAGATAGAGGACTACCTCTGTGGGAAGAAACTCCATCATCCACTAATGAGAACGTGAGTGAAAAAGATGGAAGAGGCTAATTGGAACCCGTTGGATCAATAAATTTTGGGGGTTATTCGATTAACCCTCTCGAGATCTGTTGTACACAATGTCATCAAGGAGAAGACGACTACGGATCTCATGGTGGCTTTCTCGGGTATGTATGAAAAGTCGTTAGCGAATAAAAGGTGCATTTAATGAAAAAGTTATTATCTGTTGAAATTGAATTTGATAATGAGATATGTGCGCTGATACTATTGGCTTCACTGTCAAATAGTTGGGAAGCCACGAGAATGACTGTCAGTAATTCAGCCGGTAGACCTAAATTAAAATATGATAATATTCGTGATTTGATTTTGGTTACGATATGCACAAAAGAGATTAAGGCGAGACCGATTTAAGTTCTAAATGTTGATTCTCGAGGTAAATCATGAGACAACAAATCAAACTAGTGAAGATCAAAATCAAAGTATAGGGGCAAGAGCAAGTCAAGGCCTAGTCAGTAAACAACTTACTGGAATTGTAGCAAAGCTAGCCACATGAAGAATTACTACAGAAACACTCAGTAGACCGGGAATGATAGTGCCAATATGGTAACAGAAGATGTACAGGGTGCACTATTTCTTGAGGTTCATAGTCTAGTTGACGACTAGACTGAATTCAATGGCTTCCTTCAATACATCTCCCATCGAGAGCTAATGCAGTACTATGTTACAGGTAATCTTGGAAAGGTGTATTTGGCTGATGGAGAGACTTTGAACGTATTGGGGTCGGAAGACGTTGATATTGCACTCCCTAGCAAGAACAAATGGACCTTGAAAAAGGCCAGACACATTCCGGAGTTGAAGAAGAACCACATATCTCTTGAGCAGCTCGATCAATGTGGTCATTCAGTGTTGTTCGCACATAGCACCTAGAAGGTCACAAAATAGGCATAGGTACTAGATCGTGGTAAGAAAACTGGTACACTATATATGACTAGTGTTTTGATTGCTAATACTGTTGTAAAGAGCACAACAAATTTGTAGCATTGCAAGCTTGACCATATGAGTAAGAAGGGTATGAAAGAACATTTTTCTAGAGTAAAGCTACCAAAAATAAAGTTAGTTGATCTGAGTATGTTTGAGAGTCGCATTATGGGGAAACGAAAGAAGGTCAACTTCTTGAAATGTTGCAAAACGCCTAAGACAGAAAGACTGGATCTTGTGTACACGGATGTGCGAGTCCTTCCTCGCTAACATCTCTAGGAGGTTTTCATTACTATGTCACGTTCATTGATGACCATAGTAAGAAGGTATGGGTCTATTTTTTGAAGCCCGAATCTAATTTATTTAGGCCCTGTTTTGCGCAACCTTCTTAAAATTATAATCCAATTATAAGCACTTTTTTTCAAAAAATAACTCTTCAT
>JAOWBN010250155.1:0-11640 GCA_028565015.1 Pinguicula moranensis | reverse complement strand
GGGGATCTAGTCAAGAATTTTTTTTCTTGAGCAAGGACTAATCCATCAGACTACCTACTCCCATACACCACAACAGAATGTGGTTGCAAAGAGAAAAAATAGGATCATCCTTGAAATTACTATGACCCTGCTCATTGAGTCCAAAGCACTTCATACACTCTGTCCCAAAGCAGTGGCAACAGTTGTGTACCTGATAAATCGATTGCCTACAAAAATCCTAGGCCTCAGCACACCTCTACATACCTTGTATTCCTATACCCATGTACCATCAGCTCTAACCCTCATTCCACGAGTCTTTGGGTGCTTAGTCTTCGTTTATATTCCAAAAATTCATCGAACTAAACTTGAACCATGTGGTGTAAAATGTGTCTTTGTGAGGTATGGGATCAATAAAAAAGGATATAGATGTTTTGATCCCGTTCACAAGCAAATATACTGGGTATGTTGTTGTTGTTGTTGTCACAAGAAAATATACACGGCCATCAATTGTAACTTTCTTGTGACTGAGTTCTACTATGCCACCCAACCCAGCTTTTAGGGGGAGAGTACTACGACAGATCCCCCTGGGTTGGTTAGTTAGCCCAGTTAGACTGTCCAACAATGTCCCAACAGAGCCAACTAGAGTAACCACCGAGCCTGACTTTGAAGTTATAGGTCAGGTTCTCGTACCAGAACCTACGCCAGATTCCTTGTCCAAGACTCCTGATGTTAGTCACTCTGATCCAGAGCATATTTTTTTATAACATTTTCGCTACTGTTCACTCTGATATGGCTCCAGAGATAGGATCCAATGAAACACAAGACATATATGTGTTACCACCCAGGAGTACTCTAGGGGTTCATCCAACAAGATATGTACCTGAGTATGAGCCACGTGCGTCTAAATATCCTATGGCCAATCTGGTCAAAGGAAGTAATACTGGGAGCTCTATAGCCATACCAAAAACAGTCCAGGAGGCCCAATAGAGCAGGGAGTGGCAGCAGGCAATGGAGGCTGAGATAGACGTTCTGAAAAAAAAATGGTACTTGAGAGAAATGTCGATTACCCATCGGCAAAAGAGTAATAGGATGCAAGTGTGTATTTACACTGAAACATAAAGATGATGGCATACTGAAATGAGACAAAGCTCGATTAGTGGTGAAAGGATATACTCAGACCTATGGCATTGATTACTCTGCGACTTTCTCTCCGATCACAAAAATTGATATTATTCGGCTACTATTATCAGTTCCTACAAACCTTGATTGGTCATTACACCAGTTTGATGTAAAAAAAATACATTCCTTCAGGGAGAGTTTAAGGAAGAAGTATACATGGAAGTTCCACCTGGATTCTCCGAAAAGTTCCAGACAAATGAGGTATGTAGGCTGAATAAAGCACTCTATGGCCTGATACAATCACCTCAATCCTGGTTTAGAAAATTTACCGCAGTTATGAAAAATATGGATACAAACAGAGTAACTTTGACCACACTCTATTTCTAAAGAAGGAGGGGGAGATAATGGCATGTCTTATTATCTATGTTGATGACATGATTATCACAAGAAACAATGCAAGAGAGATCGAGAGACTTCAAAAAAATCTTTTCGAAGAGTTTGAGGTGAAGGATCTAAGAGAACTGAGTTATTTCCTAGGCATTGAAGTTCTAAGATCAGAACAAGGAATCTTAATCTTACAAAATAAATATGTACTTGACCTCTTAGCACAAACAAAATTGATGGACTGCAAGCCAATGGATATACCAATCATGGTGAACCATAAACTACAGATAGTTGATGGAGCACCCCTAGCAGACGAAGACCGATATAAATACCTAGTTGGGTAACCCATACTCGACCCGACATCGTCTCTGCAGTAGGAGTGATTTACCCGTTCATGCATAGCCCCCAGATTGAGCATATGTATGCAACATTAAAGATTGTACATTACCTGAGAGGATCACCAGGAATAGGGATCCACTTCATACGGAATGGTTACTTAGAAATTCAAGGATATACTGATGTTGACTGGGCAGGTAATCCGATGGACAGAAAATCTACCGTTGGATACTTCATGCTGGTAGGCGAGAATCTAGTAACTTGGAAGAGTAAGAAGCAGAAAATTGTGGTTGTTTCAAGTGCAGAGGCCGAGTTTTGATGTGTAGCCGGGGAACTTGCTAAAATATTATGGCTGAGACAGCTGCTGACCGAAATAGGTCAACCCATGTGAGTACATGTATGCTAAAATGCGATAGCCAAGCTGCAATCGACATCTGGGAGAACCCAATCCAACACGACTGAACCAAACACGTAGAGGTAGAATGACACTTCATCAAATATAAGATAGAAGGAGGGATCATCCGTCTGCCCTTTGTTAGATCTAAGGATGTCAAACATTCTCCACAGTTCTAAGCAAGTTATAAATTGAATACCCTACAATTCAACTTGAAAGGGAGTATTACACTAGAAGATAAAAAGGGAAGATATTAATCAATACCTTGTAAAAGGCAAGATCTCATTAATTGTGATTTTCCTTATGATATGTATATAATAAGGAAAGTTAGATAAGTTTTGTCTATAATATGTAAATCAGTGTTCATACAAAATATATACAAATATGAGAGATTTCACAAATCTAATATTACAAATATTCCAAACCTATAAAGAAAAATAATCCATGTGCAGAAAGCAGAAGAAACTCTAGAGTCCAAACGAATAAATAGCCAAATCAGTGTAAGAATCCCAAATTAAGGAATGAAACTCGCATGAGTATCGATGAACTTGGAATCTTTGGAAGCCACCAACAGATCATGAGCTAGAACAATCTCAAAACCCGCAGTCACTGTGAACCCATGTATCGCTCCGATTATGGGCTTTTTGCACTGCTCCATTTGAGCCATCGAATCGGTCTCGACATCCTTGGCATCTCCCTTAACACGTCCTCACCATCAACTCTATGCCAAAGCAGAACGGCTGACCCGATCCGGAGAGTATGGTTTACCCGAACCGAATCATCGAAGTTAAGGTTCTTGATTGCCTTCACCATGCCAACAATCACAGGTCGGGTCAACGAGTTTCATGATTTCAGTCGGTTTATGATGACGTAGGCAACACCGTTCGACGCCCAGTGGACGAAGATGAGCTCCTCTGGTGGAGGTTGGGAAGATTCTGTTTCTAAGTGTTATCTATGAACGCACATATCTATGATAAAATTAAAATATGATGATGATCAACTCAGCTCAATTGTTCATATTTCATCATTAGTGAAGAGAGTGGGACACATAGAAACAATGGCGGATCTAGAAAAAAAATTAAGGTGGTTAAAATATTTTTGTGGGTGGACCCAAAAAATTTGTGGGGGAACATAAGTTTTTTTAGTGGGTAAATAATTTTTTTAAATTGTATTGAAATGCAAAATAGAACCAATTCTCGAAGACAGAGTCAAAGACCTTACCCTTCAAGAAAAAAATGGCTAGATGACCCAAATTGAGCACTGTGTCGCCACTTCTCCCTCCATTAAAGACCTCTCAAATGGCTGGTCTCACGCTATTCTAGTTTCCTCCCCAAAGGTTTTGATTTTTTACTGAAAGAATCTGAATTGCTGCGAATTTCCTACTCATTCTCTTGTTTCTGAGCCATTGGTAGTAAGGGGGTGGGTGTTGGAGTGCGTGGGGAGTGTCTAGCCCGGCCTAGCCCCCTCCCTCCGCCCTTGCGTAGGAATGCGTCTCAAGTAACTTTTCTAGGAAGAATTGGAACATTATGAAGTTCAGTCCACATGATTTGTATTAAACTTGAAGGGTAGGCGCTCATCAAATTTATATTTTGAGATTTTTTGATTCGAAAAATAATAATCAAAATTAAAATTGAATTATGTCACATTCACTTTCTATTTTAGTTTGAATTTATCTGTGTTCGACTTGATTTTTTCCATACTTTTTATATTTATATATAAGTTGTATTGTAAAATTTTGATAAATTAATAATCTCAATTAAATATTCAGCCCAATCCCGGACAAACAAGATAAATTAATAATATTTGTTAATATTATTAGGTAATATTAAGTTTCAAAAAATAGGAGGCTTCATCTAATATATAAATTAATAATTAATCATTTACACACACACATATATATATATATGTGTATATATATATATGTGTGTGTGGATGAAATAAAAAAAATGTGGTTCGTGTGTTTGTCGATTCCGCGATACACATCATACAATTCTTGAAGAGAAGAGATACAAAGAAATAAGTATAGTGTATGCTCAACTGTATTCCGGAAGAATTACTTATATTTCTCATTATTCAAATGACCTATTTATAGAGTTTATACAGAGTATATCTAGAGGTACATAATAGTGGTGGCGGTAGTAGGTGGCCGCTACCCACTACCGTCATCGTTATGATAACAGATGGAGAGGTAAACTCCACCGCTACCACTGCCATCCGTTAACCCGTTTCCACTACCACCATTTTTGCCATTTGTAACTCGTTTCCTCATTACGGGCACACATCAATCTATGATTAATGCTCTCATCCTATATCTTAGCAAGGAATTTAAACTCAGGGATATTGATGAACTTGGCTTCTTCTTCGGTATGCAGGCTTCCAGGGATTTTACTGGCCTTCATTTAAGGCAAACTAAATACATCTATGAACTCCTTGACAAGATCTGTATGCTTGGGGCTAAGCCTATTTTATCGCCATCTTATACTGATTATCGAGCTAAAGATACCACATGCGATCCTTTGAGAACATTAGAAACCATTCTCTATTGACAAACTGTTGGGTCTCTCCAGTATTGTACTATGACATGTCCTGCTATTGTCTTTCCTATCAACCAACTCTGTCAACATATGCATCAGCCTTACAAGGCTCATTGAACTGCAACAAAGAGTGTTCTACATTATCTCAAGGGTACTATCAATAAGGGATTGTGGCATTTGTTAGGAATTTGCCTAATATTAAATTCCTAGTGTTTGATTTGAATTAATATTCCTTGGAAGAATTCTAATAGTATTAGAATTTGTGCCTATAAATATGTGATTTCTTAATTATTAGAACTAACAAAGAGGTAGAAAAAAGAGAGAGAGACTGGGTGATAGAAAAATAGAGAGATGTGAGACTAAGGTTGTAGCTCAGTGTATCCGCGCCACATGATAAGTTTTCTATGTCTTCTAGTTATTCTCTATGGCTTTATCGTATCATGAGAATGTTGTTTTTTAGTGGATTGATTCTACTTTTCTTTCAGGCCAAATCATGTAAATCTCGTGTTGTTACCTTATTTTGTAATTTTCTCTTTCACAAAATTCGAAATATTTTCCAACAAGTGGTATCATAGCCAGGTTGTGAGACTAGGGTTCGGTTTTAAGATCTGTAGTAAAATTGAGATCTTGATGATTTGTCATATTTGGACACAATATTTGTTAAAGAAAAAAGGGAAGGTTTTGAGTAAATCTCACACGTTGACCAGTGTCACTGCTAATTTGATCGTTGATTTCGGGAGATTGAGGACTCCGATCGTGATGATCTTGGCGTTGTTTGAAAGCCCATTGAAACAGGAACAAAAGCCTTTAACTTTCATGGTAATCTGTGTCCGGTAAGGGTCTTGATTTTATCAAATTTGATTAAAGTCACTGTTGTTCGTGAAGGAATGTACAGTCAACTTGACCAACGATTGTCGGAGTTCTACAACTTCGATTGCGATGATTTTTGTACCATTGAAAAGCCCATGGAACGAAAAAAGAGAACACCTAGGTGTGATGGTTTATTATTCAGTGTATAAGGCAAACTTTGCATAAAATCGTGCGCAGGTTTTAGGTTTATGTTATAGTATTTTTTTACTATTCAATTAGCTGGATTATTGAAGCAGTTTGTGGTAATTTGTGCGTTTCAATATCTTGTGTACTCCTGTTTACTCGAAGTTGTAATTGGGATATCTGAAAAAATATTTGTTGGCTGCTTGGTTTATCTTCTGATTGGTATGGCGAGATAACATTTGTGGTTTGGGCCAAGTTTGCGATGTGGCTGAGTAAAGATGAAGACAATCTTGACATTTGGTTTAACGAATGTGGATATTGAGGAACTAAAAATTGAAGCTAGACAAGAAGCCATTTAAAGCTTAAAATAAAAGTTCAAGTAACTTGAAACCATGGTGGTTGAGAAGTCGTGAAGGCTTGGAAGTTTTGGAGCTAGGGAAAGCTCATGTAAGCTTGTGCATTGTGGTAACTTGAGAACTTGTGCTAGCTTGTTAATGGTGGCTTGAAAGTGTCAGCTAGTGTTCCAAGAGTGATGATTCGCTCTGGTTGCAAGAGTGAAAGTGGTATGAAAGAATTGAAGAATGGATGTTCTCTTTGTGAGAAGTGTTCGTTTGTGTTTGAGACCAAAATAGTGTTTTGAGTAAACACATAGAGTTTTCATATGATCAGGAAAGTGCGAGTACTTTTGCTACTGTGAAACTTGTTGGTTCCATGGGTATGACGATGAACTCCTATTCTATTTGGCAACTTCAAAATGAGCTTGACTGGTGCACACCGTGAAGTTACCTCTGAGGGGTTACTTGGAGAAGGAAATCAAGTTTGTCCGTGATACGAGAGAATTCAAGTCAATGGGGGTAATTGTTAGGAATTTTACTAATATTAAATTACTAGTGTTTGACTTGAATTAATATTTCTTGTAGGAATTCTAATAATAACATAATTTCTGCCTATAATATGAGATCTTTTAATTGTTAGAGTTGAGAAAGAGGCAACAAAAAAAGAGATATTGGGTGAGAGAAATATAGAGATGTGAGAGTTGAGATGTAGCTCTCTGTGTCTACGTGACTTGAGCGATTTTCTCTGTCTTCTAGTTAATCTCTCTGTCTCTGTTGTATCACGAGAAAGTAGTTTCTTAGTGAATCGATTCTCCTCTTCTTCCATGGACGTAGGTTTTTAGGTCGAATTATGTAAATCTTGTTTTGTTTCCTTGTTTTGTTATTTTCTCTTTAACAAAATCATGAATATTTCCAAACAGTATCAACGTGAGAAGTATGATTTGCATCTTGAAGCATATTGTGATGTTGATTGGGCGTGCGATAGAAATCAGTTTTCCACCTCAGGTTAATGTGTGTTTCTTGAACCTAATCTAGTCTCTTGGGCATCAAAGAAATGATATGTGGTAGCTAGATCTAGTATAGAAGTTGAATACAGGTCAATGGCTCATGCTACTACTGAATTATGTTGGTTATGTATGCTTCTCAAGGAGTTGAATATTCCTATATTCAGTCCACCAACTCTATGGTGTGACAATGTTGGGATATTGCCTCTTGCCTCCAACCTTGTTTTCCACGCCAGAATAAGCACATTTGAATTGATTATCATTTCATTCTTGAAAAGATAGTCAACAAACACATTCTGCTCCGGTATATCAATAGACACTTGCAAATTGCTTGGATCAGATTGTTTCACCTGCCTTCGAGTCAAGCTAACGGTTTAGTCAATTCCTATTAGCTTGAAGGAAATTGATAGAGATAAGGATACATTGTGATTAGTTTTCTATTTCTTGTAATTATTTGTAGAGTTTGATAAGTTGTAGAGTCGTATAGGTTGTAGTGTTTGGTGTAGTTTACTCAACCTTATAAACTTTGTTCTATATAATACAATGATTACAGGAATTGAGATTATTGAAGATCCACCCCTCTTTTCATAAATTCTTCCGCTCAATTACAGAAGTTACAGAGTAGGATATATGCACGGCGAAGCATAATAATCCTTGAAATGGAACCTTTTTGGGAGAGCAATATAGATGCCAGAGTGGATAAAAATTCAACTTTGGCAATGGTTGAAGGCACACAAGCAAATATTCAGTGGACTTACACTTGGTGAATGGTTCAGATGCCCGAGACTATGTTATCCTATGATCTGGTCTTAGCCTGATACATGAACATCTCCTGCTCTTTGTATTGTTGTAAATTTTAGCCTTAGCAGCAACTCAGGCAATTAAGATGTAATCATGGGCTAAATCTTGGCCTTTATTTTAATACAAATTTAATTATCCAAAAAAAAGCAGTTTATGAAACCAGGAAATAAAAGAAGCTCCTCGAGAGGAATCTGCATAAAATATATTGCCCATGATTGCAGGTAAACATGCAGAGTCATACGACGAAGTTCTATTACAGATACCACCATCATCTACATCCTTTCTCGAGCCTGCAGGTTTGAAACTACTCTAGCATGTGCATATTACCATCGTGTGACATCGGATGACCTGGGTCTCTACGGTGCACCTCCGGCGACGATTTTTCAACAATCAAGATAAAAAAAAAATTCGACCAAAAATCATCAAACTTATATCCATTTCGTGCTTGAAAATTACTCGAAATCTCGAGAATTACCAAATGAAGGTCCTTATTCAAATATGATAACATGTTGATCAGCGCACATTGAACAAAACACAGCTAATATTCGAGCGTGTTAATCGTTGTACCGTGAAACTGACATTCAAGTGGACGACTTGGTACAATCCATTTTAATGAAGTCAAGCTTTCCATTAGATCAATCTCCTTGAGATAAATATGGACTTTACTAAAACGGGTTGAAAATTATTTTGCAAGATTAATTTCTTGTTGAGATTATAGAAGAAGGTCATTGACCTAAAATGCAGATTATCGATAAAATGACCAAGTTGGGGTATGGAGGGGGATACGTAATTGTAATTATATAAAGATGTTATTTCCATTGCAACCCAATATGCATTACATCATTTGATGTCTTGAGTTACAACAACTTCATTAATTAAAGCACTAGAATTTTATAGAGTCATTTTGATTTAGTCCATTATTAGCACAAAACTAAAACAATTGTCAATGATGACTCTTTCAACTCCATTTGTTGGGTAAGCTATGGTTGTGGTCGAATGACTGTCGAGTTGGCTTTCGAGCAAGAGACAATCAAAATCCTTGGATAAAGATGATGACACTACTAAGGTAGGTATGTACCATGGATGTTTGATATTTGTCAGTTCAATACATGGGATTGATCTTGCTTATACTTTATATTGATGGGATCTAAATATTATTCTTTGATTCAAGAGATCTGCTTCGATTTGTAACTATAATAATTTGATTCAAAGTTTAGTAAAGAAATTACTGTAACCCGAGTCCTCTAGGCCATCCCCTGCTCCACCCTTGGCGTCAATCCAAAAACGTGTTGATCGTGTGTGTAAGAGATGCGTGACCATTAGTGGAGGGGCAGTTACGTTATTTGATTAGTCCCTGGAGGAATTCTAACTATATCAGAATTTCTGCCTATAAATACTTTTGTCTTTCATTATACTCTGTATTCAAAAAAATATGACAGTGAAATAAAGAACCCTAGCCGCCGTGGAAGTAGCCAATTTTGGTAAACCACGTAAATCTGTATTTTTGTTTCTTTTTCGTATTAGTCTTTGATCGTGTGTGTTGTTCAGAGTCAGGTTCTGTGTCACAACGATCTGAAAGAGATGGAAAGCGCGAAGGGTTTAATCGACAAATTTGATGGAACTGATTTCGGTTTCTGGAGGATGTAGATGGAAGATATCCTGTATCAAAAAAACCTTCACGATCCCTTGTCGGGAGTGAAGCTAGAAACAATGAAGCAAGATGTGTGGGATTTGAAGGATCGCCAGGCACTGGGGTTGATTCGTTTGTCACTAGCAATGAATGTTGCCTTCAACATCATTAAAGAAAAAATGATTGCAAGAGTTCTGAAGTCGTTGTCAAACATATATGAGAAGCCGTCGACAATGAACAAGATATACATGATGCGTCGTTTGTTTAATTTGGTATTTTGAGAGTGGATCTGTTGCAGATAATGTAAACGAATTCAACATGATTATCAATCAGTTGAGTTCAGTTGATATCGAATTTGATGATGAGAATAGAGCCATGTTACTTATGTCTTCGCTACCCGAGTCGTGGGATATTGTTGTTTATGCAATTAGCAATTCGCGTGGATCTGAGAAGTTAAAATTTGATGAAGTCCGAGATATTGTCCTGAGCGAGAGTATTCATAAGAAGAAAATTGGTGATTCACCTGGTAACGCAACCAGTATAGAGGGTAGGGGCAGAAACAGAACTAAGGGAGGCCAGAGCAAGCATGGTCGCTCGAAGTCAAAATGGCAGAATAAATCAAAAGGCAAATATGTAGCCAATTGCTGGAACTATGATGAGAAAGGACACATGAGCGGAGATTGTCCAAAATCAAGAAGACGAAAAAGAGGTTCAAAACAGAAGTTTCAAGCAGATAATGATTTTTTATGTCTTACAGATGATAGTTCGGATGCCTTGGCCCTCAGTGTAAACAGTCCAGTTGAGTCGTGGATACTGAATTCCGGAGCATCATTCCATTCTTCTCTGAGTAAGGAAATATTCCAAAATTTCAAGTCTGGAAATTTTGGAAGAGTGTACTTGGTTAACAATCGAGTTTCATAGATTGCAGGTAAAGGAGACGTGTGTATTCAGACTGTAGGTGGCAAAGCGTGGAAGTTGGAGAATGTCAGATACATTCCTAACTTGAAAAAGAATCTGATTTCAATTGGTTAGCTGGACAGCTTGAGATATGAATCAAGATTCAGTAGCGGTCGTTGGAAGATTGCTAGAGGAGCGATGGTCATAGCAAGTGGTGTACGAACTGGCACTTTATACACCATTGTTGTTGTTGAGAATCTTGCTGCAGTTACTGACAGTATATCGAGCTCGAGTTTGTGGCATAACAGACTCAGTCATATGAGTGCGAAGAGGATACAGATGCTAGCTTCGATGGGCTGCATGAAAGGGTTGAAATATGTGGAGATGGAATTTTGTGAGAGTTGTGTTTTGGAAAAGCATAAGCGTGTCAATTTTACAAAGACCAGTAGAGAGCAAAAAGCAGCACGATTCGATCTAGTGCACTCGGATGTATGGGGACCATCTCCTATCCCCTCTATTGGTGGCTCAAGATACTATGTTACCTTCATTAATGACTTCAGTAGGAAGGTAAAGGTTTACCTTTTGAAAAACAAATTAGATGTGTTTGCTACTTTTAAGAAGTGGAAGACTGAAGTTAAAAATCAGATCGGATTGAAAATCAAGTGCTTGAGGTTAGATAATGGTGGAGAATATGATTCTGCATGGTTCATCAAGTACTTTATTGATGAGAGAATCAGATGTACCGGGACAGTTCCTAGTAAGGCAAGACCGAATGGTATTGCTGAGAGGATGAACAGAACGTTGAATGAGAGAGTAAGAAGTATGAGATTACATGCTGGTTTCCTTAAGATGTTCTGGGCAGAAGCAGTGAGCACCGTAACATATTTGATAAACATATGACCATCAGTTCTTCTGGGTTTCAATATTCCAGAGGTGGTGTGGTCTGGTAAGGAGATTAAACTGGATCATCTGAGAACTTTTGGATGTACGCCTATGTTCACATTGATCCAGAGAAGAGAGACAAGTTTGATATAAAGGCTTTGAAGTGCTATTTTATTGGATATGATTCTGAGAAGTTTGGGTATAGATTGTGGGATGATAAGAAGAATGGAATCTTGAGACCCTGTGATGTGACATTTGATGTGACATTGTAAAGAATTTTGTGTTCCATTTTCACACCAAACACATCCGGAGAAGATATCACTTCACTCGCAGTCTAGTGGAAGACGGTGAG
>JAOWBN010250144.1:316-11641 GCA_028565015.1 Pinguicula moranensis | reverse complement strand
GAATTTGACAGAGAAATGATGAAGCGCTCAAAATAATGGAAAAGGCTGTTTTAGCCGATAGGAAAAACCCTCTTCCTTTGTATCAGAAGGCTAACATCCTTGTGAGCATGGAGGATTTTGATGGAGCTTTAGCAGTCCTTGAGGAGCTCAAAGACTGTGCTCCTTGCGAGAGTAGTGTTTATGCACTAATGGGCAGCATTTACAAGCGGCGAAATATGTATGACAAAGCCATGCTTCACTTTGGGCTTGCACTGGATATGAAACCTTCCGCGGCTGATGTTGCCACCATCAAGGTAAGGAAGATTCTTCTTGTTAGAACCTATAATGCAATAAACCACCATTGCTGTTACATCCGGATGAATCATGAATGACTGTCTATGGATTTGAAGGATATGTCTAGACTTAAAATGTTAGTCTGGATAAAGCAAAAGATCGACTTCATAAATCCCCTGGCTGGAACATAACTTTAGATTTTCTTTGGGTAAAAACTTTCATCATGTGCAAAAGTGGTGCTACCTCTGAAAATGAAAAACACTGCAATGGTTACAACTCGCTCTACATATTTTCAGGGATTCATTACTCTTAATATCTTGTGATTCTTGATAGTTCTTAAGTTCACCTTCTATGAATTGCCTTCCCAAACAGGCAGCCATTGAAAAGTTACACGTGCCAGATGAGATTGAAGATGGCAGTGAATCTAGTGATTGAGATCAGAGTGAACAGTGTTTCTGATCCTCCACTTCTACAACTGATCGGCCCTGGCCCTCCCTTTGTGGCCAGATACCCAACAAACTCTAATGGCGCCCTTTTCGCGCATAGCAGATGTTGTATTTGGTGTCACTAGATAGCACTATGGGCAGCTTGTGAAGGAGAAAGCCGTCTCCCCTCGCTGTAAGTTCTACGGATGAGCCAACAGATGCTGCTGAGATTACTTGGCGCATCTCTTTCTATTGTAGCACCTTTAATTCATGTAAGTCAAATAGGTACTTATTGTAAAGGTTAGCATGATGCGGATGCAGAGACATTCAAGGGGAAAGTGTTGTAAAATTCTTACATAGTTATGAAGGACCTTCAAACTTCCACATGATCTCATCTTCACGATGATATTTTTTTCAAAGTTATGTAATCATGGATCTTTGATCATTATATTTATTCCTTAAATCATTATTGTATTCAGTGACAGGAAGAGGGGGCTGTGGCCCCCAATTTTCGAATTGATTTGTTGAAATTGTT
This sequence comes from Pinguicula moranensis, assembly GCA_028565015.1. Lineage (NCBI taxonomy): Eukaryota > Viridiplantae > Streptophyta > Magnoliopsida > Lamiales > Lentibulariaceae > Pinguicula > Pinguicula moranensis. The sequence goes on along the minus strand of JAOWBN010250144.1, from coordinate 10,408 downwards.
TTTACAATGTACATTTTAAGTAAAAAAAATTATTTCCCCTCACCTAAAGTTGATCCACCCTCTAAAAAGACTTTTAGGACAGTCACTTAGCCCTTGTTTTGCGCAGCCTTTTTAAATTATAATTGGCTTAGAAGTACCTTTTTTCAAAAAATATTTTTTGAAAAAAAGTTCTTATAAGTCAATTATAAGTATAAGAAGGCTGCACAAGACACTCTATTAAAATCCTGGCTATGTAGGTAGTGATCCCCTTGTCTTTTGTCCCTCGTGATAGTCTGTGATAGTCTATCTGCTATTCTTAAAGTACATATTTGGGAAAAAAAATATTTGGGATTATAAATAGTCAAAATTTTTAATCTTTGCCAAAAAACTAGATGTCACAAATTTTGAGAAATTAGTTATATGTTAATATTTTTGAAAATTTGAAAAATATTTTAGATGATTATTAATGATGGTATATATAATTTATTGGTCAAAAAATCAATTTACGTGAATAATAGGGATGATGACTTAGTCATCCTTTCCATCAATGCCCTAACGTCCATTACGATGGCCTATATAGTATTCATAATACATATTTTAAGAAAAAAATTATAATGATAAATAATTAAAATTTCTCATTTTCGCAAAAAAATTGAAGACTAACCATTACTGAGAAATATAAACAATATTGTTGATGGTGATTAGTGAATATACTTGTTATGATAAATAATTAAAATTGCTATTTTTTCCTCCAAAAAAAGGACTACCACATATTTTTAGAAAAATAAGTTAAATTTTCAATTTTTTAAAAAATTTAAAATATATTTGGAATGGTTATTAATAAAAGATAGTTGGGCCGCTCTACGCAAAATTAATTAGTTGGGCTTCGCCCAATAAATCTCACTAGGGCTCGACTCGAACATATATAATAGAAATGGCACCACTTCTCGAGTTTTTGGCCCTTGCTCCTCAGATCTTGCTGCACCAACTCTGAGCATTCTCATTTGTAGAACAGGTGAATCTTTATCGCTCGCTAATCAAAATTGTTTCTGAATTATAGCCTCAGTTGCTTGTATCGCTTAGTTTTACTGTTGTAGTTTTCGGTCATATATTTGCTTCGCCTTCGTACCGCTACTTGTCTTCTGATTTAGGTTTCACATTGTTGTTGTTCATCATTGGGAGTGGCTAGTAGGTTTTCTTATGATGTATGTTTGTGTATTGTCGTATTACAAGGCGTCAAATTTGTTTCTTTGACAGATTATGGTTACTTCAGGCACTGTAAAACCTGATTTTTGCTTTGGTCTTTATTTTTTCGTGCACGATATTCTGATGATTCGGTGCGTCTTTTGTGACAGGTTCTAATCGCAGGATTTTGCTCCTCCCAACAAAATGTCTGGGTATGTACGTATTGATTTTCAAGTTATAGGAATTGAAAATTCTGAGGCTGTGGATTTATGTAAATTCAGGGATGAAATGTTTTACTTTGATTGAGTACATGGATAGATTGCTTAAATTCATTCTTTCTTGAAATAGAAAACATGATCATTTAAGCATTGCTGATTCTTGTATTAATGTTAGAATTATCAAACTGCAGTGAAGAACCTGTTGTTGAAGTGGCACCTGCTCCATTGATTGCTGAGCCTATGGATATTATGACTGCTCTGCAAGTAGTTCTGAAAAAGTCTTTGGCCCATGGAGGTCTGGTTCGAGGCCTTCATGAGGCTGCAAAGGCAATTGAGAAACATGCTGCTTTGCTCTGTGTATTGGCAGAAGACTGCGATCAATCTGACTACGTGAAATTAGTCAAGTCACTGTGTGCAGATCACAACGTGAACTTAGTCACAGTGCCAAGTGCCAAGACTCTTGGTGAATGGGCCTGTGTAAGTGCATAAGCTGATATCTTCTGTTTTCTTCTCGTTCACGGGATCACCCTTTTTCTTTTTACCCTCGATGACAATGGTGATGACGGAGCATCTTGAGCCATTTGTCTTCCGTGCGGCACAGGACAGATTTATATAGTATTTGATTGTAGTTTTGAACTCTGCTTTGCAGTTGTGCAAGATTGATTCTGAGGGAAACGCTAGGAAGGTCGTCGGAGCCTCTTGCGTAGTTGTCAAGGTAGGCCTGGTAAAATTGATGGTGTTCATGTTGATTTGCACGATTTTGCTAGCTGACTAATCCAATCCATTTTCTGATGTTGAATATCTTATCAGGACTATGGCATTGAAAGCGAAGGTCTCCATGTTGTTCAGGAGTATGTCAAGTCTCATTGAGGACAAGTAACGAAGTGAATCATCAATACCTGAACGTGAGGGGTGGTTTTTGAACTTTGAAGATGAAACCTTTTAGTTTCGGATCATGTTTTAATTTATTGTTCTTAGACCAGAAACAGAAACTCTTTAACTGATAGGCAGTGTTAGTAACTGCTTTTGCAAACTGTTTTTGTCTTTTTCACAGCAGTTTTTTATTTATGAATGTGTGCACTGCAGTACACTATTTGCTCCTGCTTCTATTTCGTGTGTTGAAACGAAAAAAAGAAGCCAAAAGCATTTAGTTGGCGATTATGTTCTCTATTCGAAAGTGTTTAAGCATAAGCTTTAGCAAACAATGCTTAAGTCTATTTTAAAGCAACTTTAACCTTTTTATAATCTACTACTTTAGCATTAACTATTTTAAAAGTGCTTATTTTCTTAAATAAGTGCTTTTAAAAAAGTTATGTTTCCTCCTGATTTGAGTCTTGATCCTGTCTTTGTCTACAACTTAACATTTTTTAAAAAGTTCAATTTCCCCTTTAGCAGTTGTTACAAATCTTACATGCTTACATGTATGAATTACAAAACAGTGAAAAGCTACGAAGTAAAATATTTAAGGAATAACAACTTTTACCACAGCATTCCAAATCCAAATGTCAAATTGTACATTATAACTGGATGCAAGGCATTATAGAAAAGCCACCACTCACTACTTTCGCCATTCGATTAAAGAAGACGATCTATATTTGAATCACGTAAGGGAAGGTGGTATAAGGTGGAAATGACTGCAGTATGATCATTTCTAAATCAGCTTAGAACATCTAATGCAGCAGCATCACTTGCTTTCAGTAACAGGCAGATACACCCCTTCTGCCGCCAACCAAACATTATCGGGCTTCTTATCACGAACACCGCAAACCTGAAAGAATACGAAAACACCCGAACGTTTGTTAAGATGAAGACCTTGAGCTCAAAGCACCCCCCTCTTATCATTATGAACATATGATGCTTCTAAATCTCACCTCTTGCTGTCCACCAGCTATACGAGTATACTTCTTGTCATGACTGTGAAGATATCCACCAGTGTCTACATGATGGAGTCTCACTCTTTGGTCTTGTCTCCAGGTCTTCCCACTTCCCTCAATTTCAACTCTGCAGTAAAAGGGTGATTATCAGTGGCAACCTCAACAAACACAAACTCGCGATATAGCGTCCCTATAACATCTAATCGTAACATCCTAAAGTAAAGGTCTCACCTCCAATAATCACCAGTGTCGGAGTCTTCATCACTCCCAAAGCAACTTACCTGATAAATGTTTTTACATTGGCATAAGATATGAAGTTAATAGCACAGACTACATTGAATCAAACTGAAATAGTGTGGTGATCCATAATGAAGCTATAGATTCAACAGAATATATAACATCACAAATGGAGTTTTATGGTTCAGGAGAGAAAAAATTTGAACGGACTTCAGCTGCTTTACAAGTCCTAAACACATGCTTTGAACATAGATGTAAAGGATCAGACAAGAGTAAAAGCATGCATACAGACCTCAAGATTGCCAGATATGGGGGATGCATGCAAGTGACTATGCAGCCACTTCCTTGTTCTCATATGCTGCAATCTAATAAGGCTCCCGCTTTTGATTGTATCACCTTGTTTTGAAGAAGAATCTGGTGTAGGCCTTACAATCTGTAAAATATAACAACTCAACTAAAATCCCAAACTTGGTCACAGATACCGGACTCGGTCCCTCAGACAAAGCATCCCAAGAACATTGAAAGAGGAACAAAAATGAAACACGGGACAAAAGGCAGAGCAGAACAGGCAAATCATTAACATACCCAATAGCTGTTAGCATCATCAACACTGGGGAAACCAGTAACAGACTGCTGCCCACTACCAGAGCCATAAGGAACATCATGAGAATGGAGTCGAAATTTCGTCCTCTCATGCATCAGCTTGATGACAGAACCATATGTAATCTATGGAAGATACGGGAAGATCAAAGACTGGTATTAATTACTGAAATTCAAAAACATATAAGAAACTGTCTTATGGATTGCTGTACTGATTCGCAATTTATAAATTATAATAATGCAACCAAATAGTATCCTTAATCTTAAAATTGTAGCCATTCTAAAGTAAAAATATTACATTTACCTTTGTTTACAGATCAATGAACAAATTACCCACGCAAATCAAAGCGGAATCTTCAAATAAACAAGGACTCGATTCACTTACCTGAACACCTTCGGAGTCCGCAGAAACAGGAGTGCTCGCATGATCAGAATCCGCAATTAGCAACAGGAACATCGCGGCGGCTAAAAAGGCGACAGCCATCACTAGCAACAGCACTACGAACCAGGTCTTCTGCCAAAAAGGTAGATCGTTCGAATCCGACGGGCCAACGGACTCCGTGTAGACTATTCGGGCCAGACCCGATCTGGGAGGGGAGGAAACGTACGCCGGACTCGATTTTCTACGCGTAAGATTGCTTTGCGAACGCTGTTGGCCGGAAGAAGCCACGGTGAAGCTTCGGCGAGACGACGGAGCTTCGTATAGAGGATCGTATCGATCGTTGATTTAGGAATTCAGGCAGCCAGGCAGGTATTGAAGGAGTGATGATGAGGTGGCGTTTTTGGTTTTGCTTGATGTACTTGACAAATCATTTCGCTCCACGTGGACATAATGCTGACGTGGAACGTTTTGAGTGGTTCCTATGTTGCTTCGCTGAAGGAAATAATTAATGGGCTTGGGCTATGAAAAGCTGCAAGGAGTGTGGGCTGGGCTGAGCTGGGCCGGGATTTCGTCACATGGTAAACGTGTTACGATATTTACAAAAAGCACGAGGGATAAATGCAAATATCCAAGTACTTCTTCTCTTCTCCTCTTCCAGTCAGCAGTGCAGGAGCTTCAGGAGGCTTCAACTTAATCACTAGGTATCATCCGTTCCCTCTGAGCAAATGAACTTCATTTTGGTATCTGTGTTGTGATTTTCATTCTTAAATCTCTATTTGGTAATTGGTTGTGCTCACGCTTAATCTTGGTGATATGTAGTGGTAAGTGAAAATATGCTTTCCTCCTGAAGTTTCAGCTGCATTTACTTGGTACCATTAAAGAGTAAAGAGAAGGATGTTTAAAAACTGATTCTTGAATATGTGAACTGTGAAGCTGAAAAAGATTGCTCAGCGGTATTTTAAGGGTAGTATTGTGGCCCTAAATCTTCGAATCCTTGGGTGATTTTGAGGGAAACTGATCACAGATGGCTGAAATGCTTTTTCCAATCGACATGATGTTTGAATGTTTGCATTAGGTTGCTACCCAAAAGGGCAAGATTCCGTTTTGTTGGTTTCTTCGAGGTGAGTTGCAATCAGATTAAGGTTACAAGGGGTGGAATTTATATGTTCAATTTGGGATAGATGCTGCCATCCACCACATTGTCTGTTGCTAAACTCATACTGTTTCGGGTGGAGATATTGTTCTTTGCTATATCTGTAGTTCCATGTGGTTTTAGTGCTACAGTTGGTCATAGGAGTAAGGAGACTAAACACCGCTTCATTCCCTATATACTTTCCTTATCAGTCATGTTTGAGTTAAGCTGAAAGTGTTCGATTTCTTCATTTTGTTATTGAAGTTAATGGCCTTACATCAATAAACTATGTTAGTTGAGAGTAAAGTATTGGATAGAAGTACTTCTTTTTAGAGAACTAGTCCTAGTATGAGATTCCTCACATCAAAAATAGTAGTCATAAAGTTTGGATAGATGAGTAATAGACTTCTACATTTTGTAATTTCAGGCTTCTGAAATGGAAAGTGATGCCAAGAGTTATGAGGAAGCTTCAGCAGGCAGCAGAGTGAAGGTTTGGTCTCCAAGAGACAAGTCGTGAGTGCCTTTTCAGCTTTATCTGCTATCTCGTGATTGTTTTTGTGGCATTTTACTTGTTCTTGATACCTTTCAGCTTGAACTTTTGGGATGTTAGTTGTCCCAATTTCATTCTTCATCAAGTTTTTTAGTTTAGTATCTATGTTTTCTAATATTCAAACTCATATTTTACAGATTCTTCGAGGGAGTTGTTTCTTCTAATGGGAAGAACGTGGTACTAACTTTTTCTGATCAGTTGTCATCTACTATCTAGATGCTTCCACACTAGATATATGCTATGTAATATGTGCTTTGGACTTGATGGCTTTATAATGTTTTGTTTTTCTTATTTTCTTCTCATTCTTTTCATAGAGTCTACAGGCACTTAACTTTGAAACATCTTTTTGTTAGGTGGTTTATAAAAATGGTGTTGAAGCAACTTTGAAGCTGAAGAAGGGAGTTGGAACCCCACTTAAAGATAGAATTGCTGATCAAGTAGGAAACCACCAATTTTAAATATTTTTCTTATACTGGCACTCTTTAATGTTGTTTAGAGTCAACATAATTTCTTTATGCTACAGGGCGAAACATTCGATTCTCCTCATCCGTCGTCTCCAAAGTAAGAATCTCAAGTATAGAACTTGTTTTTTTTATGTTAGTGAACTATTAGACTGAAACATTTGAGCAGAAAATGGCAATGAGTTACTGTAGAGTGTAGACAAATAACTTAACTAAACTTTAATCTTCATCTGATTCCAAGTCAAAAGTTATTAGGCTTTAAGTTTGCACTAGCCTTGTTTTCTAAAAAAATTGATTATATTTTACTTCCTTACAAAGGTGATGCAGAGTTAGCATTTAGAGATTACAGAAGTAGCTTTTAAGTGCAGATTTCCAGAGAAGGATGACATCGAAGATTACGGTGAAGAACTGATTGGTTACAGAGTAGCAGTTTCTCGACCCAATAGCAAGACGTGAGTGTTTTAAGTATATGGACTCTTAATTTCATAGTTTTTTTGGATAATTCTTAATTTCATAGTATTAAACTCTAGTTTCAACTCTGTTTTCCAATCTTTTAGATTTTTTTATACTTTTCATTTATATGGAGCATTCTCTTTCTTTATTATCCCATGATATTTCTCATTGGACAGGATCTCAGGGATTGTTACTTCATATGACCATTCTTCTAAGCAGCACACGGTAAGTCTACACTGATGTAATTCAAAAGTATTGTGGGGTCCTCTATTTACCTGATGCTATTAGTGCTGTTTTACTATATATGTTTTAGGTTGTTTATGATGATGGTGCTGAAGAAATGTTGGATCTGCGAAAGTATGAACGACCTGCTGTAGGCATTTCCCAAGATAAAGTAGGCAATCCACTTCTTCACATATTCGTCTTGTTTGTTCTTTTCCTCTGTGTGGTCTGCTGCTAAATGTTTTCTCTATGCATTTTTTATTGCAGGCCCCAAAAACACGTGCCCGAGCTTTTGATGCACCATACACGTAAGTTCATCATAACCACTGTTTCTTGAATTCCCATTTGGCACTGTGATATGTAGCTGTTATCATTACTTCACCCGAAAGCTCAGCATTGAAATATATTCCACAGTCACTGGACTTCTTAAAGTTACTATCTGATGTTACTGGTTCTTACTTTGAAATTAGGTATTCTGATGATGACATGGATTCATATTGGCACATTGGAAAAAAACTCAAGGTTTGCTTCTTTGTTGAAACTTCACCTGGTATAGATGAAAGTGAGATTTTTGAGAAAAATAGGAAGCAAAAGCACATCAATAAGATACAGTAGGAGTCTAGATTGCATTATATAAAGGAGCAATAGTCTAGTACAAATTCTAGGGATGTTATATCAAAACTTCGTTTGAAACGATGCGATATAAAGAAACATGCAACCTTTATGGATTTTTACATCCATCATTTTCAAGTGAACACATAAGCTATGGTGTTTTAGAATGTTATTATTGCTTCTTATTTGTCTTCATTGTATGTCTTAAGCCATTAATCTGGATAACTGAATCAATTACAACAGGGTCAGTCTTCTGGTCTTAGGCCTCCCTCTGCAAGTCCCACATTGTAAGTTAGTTACATGGCGAAAGTTCAGAATGATTCTCCTTCCAAGGAACCGCGAACGCTTAGTAACTTACATCTTCTACTTTCTTATTATCATGAACTTGTTGGACTTGGCTGTTTTCCTCAGGCGAACGTATCTTAAAGTGCCAAAACTTGAGTTTGATGCATCTCCTACCACCCCGAAACCATCTGCCATCATTAGTAATGATGGGCTGGTTGATGTCAATGGCTACAGAGTCAAGGCAACTCTTGCCCCTATACTCGAAGCCATATTTGCTAAATATGGTGACATAACTGCTCGTTGTCTCTATAGATCTGCATCAGTGAGAGCTTCCCTTCTCGAAGTCATATGCAGCATTGTTGAGAAACTGCAACACGACGATCTTGATACAGTTTTATCCAATCTTGAAGTTATGAAAACCGAGATCTTGGATGTGGAGGATAGCAAGATCAGAGTATCTTGGCTGCACGAGCATTTAGCCAAGGTCTGTAGAGTTGCAGCGCTGAAAGAGAGATCCCTTCAGCTAAAGAAAACGAAGGCAAGAAGTGGATTCGCCAGTTTGGCAGCCACGAAAGAGATGAAACAGAGGCATGCCGAGCTTGTTCTTGCTCAGGAGCGGTTCAAGGAGGCAGAGAAACGCGCCAATGCCATGAGAGTCGTCTACCGGAAAATCGAGAGTGATAACGAGGAATGCCAACTGGAGGAACACTTCTGGCAAAGGCAAGTGGATGATCTCCTCTTGTAGGCATCCCCAGCTGCAAGTTTTTATGATGATGTTGAATTCAGAATCGCCTAATAAAATCTTGAGGAGGTGAGGATTCTTATGTAATAAAAGATGAAATGGTTTATAAAAGGGATCCTCATGGTAGGCAAGTGGTTGTGGTTGTGGTTGTGGTTGTAAGGGTTAACGAATCTCGCATAAGTTTAGAGATCAAACCTTAATATTTATCTAGCATGAGATGGTTTGAAGACAAATATGTAGACATTAAGTCATATGGATTCTAACCTTGGAGTAAAATTACCTAAAAATTGACTTGCAACCTAGTAATCAACTCAAGGCATTTAAGGGTATGCTTGCTTGCCTTGATATCGTTCATTTTGTAGTCTCTCAATAAAAAAAAATGCAACTTTACCTAATATATTTTCAACTCAGTTGGGGTCTGGGGGGTCTGATGTATGCTGCATTATCCTTATACTTATACAAAGAGGCCGTTTTCGTTTTGTGACTTAGGCAGGTATCGATCCCTGAATCTCACAATTATGAGGTGTAGTTACTCACCACTTGTAGTCTCTCAATATTAGATTATATTCTGCATACTGCAATTACAAAATATTTTGTGATTTTTGTCCCGAGAGAATCTTCTGAATAAGCCTTGATCATAACTCTTGTTTAGAAAATAGATTCAAAGCTTCTGGTATTAAGAATAGAAAAGGGTAGGGACCTTTCCTTTAACACTTGTATGATTTAAAGTCATTTGTAGGATTTTCAAACAATAACACACCGTAACTAGTATATTCTTAATAAGTTTGGGTTCAAAGGGTCGCCTTATAATTATACAAAGAGACTGTTTTCATTGCGACTACATATGTACTGCGTCATTTAATGTATTGAGTTCCAACAATTTCACTCATAATAGAAGCACTGTAATTTTGATAAAGTTATTTTGATCTAGTCCATTATTAACACAAAATTAAAAGAATTGTCAATGATAACTCTTCCAGCATCATAATCCGATTCCCATTTATCAAAATGGATACCATTGAAATTGATATGCATTCAATTACCCCCGCCATCTATTTGTTATTGCATCCCAATATTTCTTTCATATCCATGATAAAACTCGAGTAATGATATATCGCACGGAAAAGACTAGGAAGAGGATAAATGATCAAAATATCCCT
>JAOWBN010250133.1:0-11641 GCA_028565015.1 Pinguicula moranensis | reverse complement strand
TTATAGGTTCATTACCAAGTTATTGAAAAACCTACAGGGTCACACACATTAACGTCATTCTATTGAGGAGACAAAGTGTGATTAAAATAAAGTATAGGGGCCAAATTAAAGTTTTTGAAACTTCAAGGACTTGTATGAAATTATGGGGTTATGGATATACATACTATGCACAACCTCATACGTATAGACGTGTATAGAAACCTCATGGAGAAGGATTTTACAACAATATGACACATAAGCATCAAGTGTCAATTGTTCAAACACATGTAAACCTATGGTTAAATGTTATCTATTAGCTACAACATGTGTTTACATCTTAGATTCAAGACCACCTATATAAATACCTTATTTATATCACAAATATACAAGGGTGGTCGAACTTTAAAGCCTTGTTAGAATTGTTGAGAAGTTCCACATCCTTGTTACATTCTCTACATGAGAAGGACTTGGAATTTTGAGGCAAAAACTTGAACGTGTTTTCTCCTCTTTTCTAAGGCTTAAAGGTTGGATCTGCACTCCTTTATTCACATATAATTTATACACTTAGGGTGTATAAACCTCAATGGAAGTTATGGTGTGGACTACTCTAGAGAGTGGACATTTGGACACCTCAACGGAAAGAGCTTTCTTGCACGAATTAGCTTCCTTGTCCCTTGTAACATCAATAACCCTGGACCATAATATAGCCCTAACTCACACCCAATTTCCATAATTGATTCAGCTTCAGCTCTGATATGATCTAGAGATAAATCGTTCTTAGGAGACTCAGTCTGAGCTTCCTTAGGTTAGAGAGGTTGTTGTTGAACTAGATTGCTAATCCACTCATTAAGAATGGCTTGATCTCTTTCTTTGAGTAGATTCATTTTGTTTCTTGTTTGGCTTCTTATTTTTGGTCTACCCCCTTTATTTATCTTCACCATAGGTTTCTTAGTTACTGGAGTAGAATGAGTGTCCATTGGGAACTGGGGTATATTGTCCAGGGGTGGGAAATCTTCTTCATAGGTCTTAGGAAGAGATGTTTCCTCCAACTCCAGTGGTGAATCCTACTGACATTCCTCTTGCAGATTACTACAGACATTGCTCTTTCCCTTTAACTGATGAGAGTCAATGAGACCTCCTGTGGCAATACTTCATATGTGGTTACTGGTGTAAATGATTCCTATACTTGGACTATCTCTAATGTAAGCACACTTGCTATCTTACTTTGTTCTCCCTCATCATTGAGGGCAGTACTAACTTAATTGGTATCATATATTTTCTCACCAATTGTAGATACCCATGCCAGCTCGGTAGGTACTTCAACCAAATGAGTATTCAACGACTCTTGAGTTTCAGGTATTACCTCCTCATTAATATCAACTACCAAGTTGGCTTCAATATCTTGTGAGGTGGTAGGCCACCAATCCAATTTGGTAGGTACCCATAGACTTGTCCTAACTTTAGAATTACTGCATAAATGCTCAACAATAGTGTCCATGGTTCGGTCAATACGGATGAGTGCCTTAATTGGACTATTCTTAGCATCTTTATCTGGAGTAGCATTTATGCTAGTTTTAGGATCACATGGAGTATCCAAGTCAGGACATGGCTTAGAATAGTCATAATTTTGGAGCACAATTTCATCTCTATCCAAAATGTCAGTCCATTATGAGAAACAATTTTCAGAGCTTTGGCTATTACTAAGATAATTGGAACTTCAATCTATTTCTTGCCATCTAAAATCTACCAGCATTAACTTCCATGATCTGCAGTGTAAGCAGTTTCCCATGAACCACAATAGTTAAAGTTGGGACTACCTTTGATCCAATGTTAGTTTGGATTAGGAGCTGCACAACCTCCAGGCAACAATGTTTAATGGTATATTTGTCAATTTCAATTAGCTTACTTATCTTCGCGCCGATTTTCTTCAATATTGGCTTGCTCCATAGTTGGATAGGTAGGCCATAAATCCTTAACCAACATAAATGCAATTTGTAAAAGGATTCACAAGGTGTATCAGACCACGGAGACACCTCAGATAGCTAGTTCATGATCCATTCAACATCATTGTCCATCAGGTTTTTCATATCATGTTCTTCCTCTTCCCAGATAAGTACTCTACCCGCTCCCATAAGGCTAACAATGATGTTGAGATAGCTAGTGGTTCTAATTGCAATTTGCAACTTCCTCCAATCATCATGGACTTCTAGATTACCAACATAGCCAGCCTTGAGCCAAGAAACAGAGTTAGTCTTAGTTGTGAAGTTCAAGCATGGGCCCAGCACCTCTCGAGTCGCCGATTGAGCCATCTGGAGGGGAGGTAGGGGTGTTAGAGGTGGATCCTTACTAGAGGATGCATCCAGCCCAATGAAATGCCTGTAATAGGCTCAACTTTTGACTTCATGACCACCTGAGGATTTTGAACCAGCGGTTTAGCTTATTGCTCGGGAAATTTGGCCACGTTTGCCTGAAGGCAGAAAGAGCCTATCTGCACATTGTTCAACTTGAACAATGTTGTATCCACATCCAAATTCTCTACAAAATCAACGAAGCCAAATGGAAAACCATTCCTATCTAACTTGTGTGCTATGATTAGATTTCTGATTTTCCCTGTTTACTGAGTACACTTGTAAGCCTTTCTATAGTGCAGCTAGCTGGGAAATTGGTAAGGAAATATGTCGGGTTCTTCACGTTAGTTGAAGCATGTGGAGTAGGCTTCGGTATTCTTGGTCCTAATCTACCATGAACATATTTAGTGTTCTGCATACACACCACTGTGGCATAGCTCATGATGGACCATTGCAGATGATGGCTAGACCTGAGCTCCAAAGGGGTTTTCCTGCTTTAATGACAGTTCTCTTCAATCGTTTCATTTGGTCAGTAGGGATGATCTACTTGTTCATAGATGAAACAAGGAGGGTGTCTATAGGAGATGAAGGTTAGGACGGAATGAAGGTGGCGCAAGGTTGAGCTCAAAATGATGAGAAAATGAGAAATGAAAAGAGAGTTTGGCTCCTCGGGCGCATGAAGCATCCCTGGGGAGAGAGTGTTGGGTGGTACTCTCGGCAACGCAACCCGTGGACGAGATGTAGCGACTATGTTGCCGGAGAAGAAGAGAACTCGAATGGGGGCTTACTGTTCATCGGGATCGCAAGGCGGGAAGAGAGCCTATACGTTCATCTGTTTTAAAGTGCAATATTGTATCTTGTTTTCTATACTCCTCAACTTGTAAGATATTTTACACTGTTTTTTTGTTGTGGTTAATATTAAGCATAGTTTCTTGAAATTTAGCATAGGATTCTATTTTGCATTAGTAGGCATATGAATGCAGCCATTTTCAGAAGTGTAACCGCATTCCATAGCTCTTTAAGGATAAACTGGATAGGGTATATGTATTGGCTCTAAGTTGTTTGAACTAGATAGCCAGATTTTGAGTAGAGAATTCCAAGTCATTTCACGTCGAATTATGAGGAGAAGAGATTTTAAGCAACTCTTCAAATTCTATATGCGCATAATAAAACAAGATAGCTCTCATCAAATCTTACTTTTCCTATGCGAAAATCCAAGAAAATCTCGTCGGAGAAGATAGAATAACGACGTAGAATAAGAAATTTTGCCCAACGGCGATGAGAATTTAGGGCATGAAGGATAATCTAATAATAAACATCCGTATTTATATGTATTTGTGCTAGATGTGTCCATTTTAAATCGTGAAGTGCCGAACTTGTGTGTGTTCACTGAACCGTCTGGATCGGCTCAATTAACTGTCGTGTCCAATTTGGTTACGATTCATCTTCTTGAAAATTGAAATCGACGGTTCAACGAATCGTGCAAAAAACAGCGGTTAACTGTCTGCCAGTTTGTTGGACAATTTAATATTTAAAAATAAATATAAATAAATAATTGTTTGAACCGTCGGTTAACCGAATAACCGGCTTTTATTTATATATATAAAAATGACCGGTAGTTTAAGGTTTAGAGTGCATTTTGATATTCTTGGTTGGTGGAGGAATAAAACATGAGATTTTTCGGTGTTATTGGGTATGACAAGAGAAGTGTTAGCATATCCGATTTTTACAGTTACTGTAGAGCAAACATTTAGTAAGGGAGATTTCATATTAGACGATCGTCATATATCAATGCATTTGGTCAATTTGGAATTTCAAGCATGCTTGAATGATTGGATAGCAGCGAAAATAGAATTAAAAAATATCAATAAGATGAAGACAAAGTCGACTCATTTGACACAAGAAAAATATAAACGACAAGCACAAATGTAACAACACCCAGTGCAACTGAGTTGGATTGATCAACAACCAAGTAGCCAATAAGTAATTAAGGTAAATATTTCATATTTTACAAGAACTAAGTGGTTTTCTATTCATTTATATGCATAAACATACATAAATGATACGTAACCAAATTAATTATAAATTATTATTCATTTATAATTAAATTCAAGTCATTCTCTCCCATTTTTCGTCCCTTTAACTATTTGAATATATATAGTTTATAATTTATAACCTTATATGATAATATATTTTATACTTAATAGTTTATATATACTTTTATATATAATTCATATAAGCATCATATCATATATATATATATAGGTAAAAGTATAACTTAAATGCTTAATATTTGTTACATAAAATTTTATATTTATATGATGAAAAAAATACTATAATTTTTAAAATTTAAAATATAATAAAATTAACAATATCGAACCGTTAATTAAATCATCGAATGAACCGTATCAAAACCGTGCCGAAATCTACTAGTATCGTGCCAATATGAACTAGCTAAACCGCCTATAAACCGTGAATAACATGTTAACTTTGAGTCGCCCCTTAGAACACTATCTTTCATTCTAGTGAACAGTAAAAAATGCTCTCAACACATTCACACCAGAATGAATTTTCTTCGTCGGACGCAACCACCGGAACTGCCTTTTTTATACCATCCGGGTGCGCTCGGCGGTAGGGGTATCTCCAGTTGGTTTGCGATCTTGGTTGAAGGGTACACAGCTCCCTGAATTGTAGATTTGGTTACTGGTGATTCTTTTTAATTTTCGGAGGGTGCGCTCTCCGGAGGTATCACCAGTATACTTTTGATGGATCCAGGAGAAACTTCCTGTCCGAGGGTTGCTGATAAAGCCTCCATTTCAACAATGGTGGGGGAACAGACATTATTGCCAGACCAAAACAAAGTACCCCCCTGTACAAGTAGAAGCAAATGAATGGAAAATGGTGAATAACCGGCAGAAGAGATATGATAAAGACAGGAGGGAGGATATCACTGGAGGGAGGAGACAGCTCTCTACGTTTGTATCGAGAATTCGTAAAACATCAAATTCGTTCCACTTTACGAATTTTCCACCGTTCTGGAGCAGAGAGGAAATGTGGAGGGTATTCTCTACTTTCGGTATTGTAAGTGACGTGTATATCCCGAAAAATACAAGTTCTTCTGGACAACGCTATGGATTTGTTAGGTTCTTCAAGACACAGTCTGCCACAGGCCTTCTGGAGAAATTGAACTGTATTTGGATAGGTTCCTTCCAAATAAAAGTAACTGGAGCTTGGCAAGGAAATACTACAGCAGAAGAGACAAACAGAGATAAGCGGGAGGTTAAAGCAAGAGAACCTGATATAGCAGTTGAACCAATCAAGTACAATCCAAATCCGGAGAAGTCTGAATGGCTCACCAGATGCTTAATTGGTATGCCTTCGCCGATTATAGATATCGGCACAATGAACTCTATCTTACATGAGGCAGGATATATGGGCAGTTCAACAGTGAGACTTGAAGGAGGGGAGGTGCTGATTAAACTACAGACACTGGTAGATCAAGACAGGCTACTAGCTGATGAGAACACAACTGATAAACTAAATCTGCACTCTCTTCGCCCATGGAAAATGCTACATGGAAAAATGGCCCACACGGCATGGCTACAAGTCAGGGGAACACCACTGCATTGTTGGTGCGATGATTTCTTCGGAATGGTGGCAAGTCGAATAGGTTCTTTGATCCTCATAGATGAGAAAACAATAAACCAAACGGAGCTCCAATATGGACGTCTCAATGTCCTAACCAATTGCAGTTCAAGAATTTGCCAGACAATTCAAATCGAAACAGAAAATGAGGTATTCAATATTCAAATACAAGAGGAAGACAACTCATTCAACAAATTCATGGGATGGATAAACAATGGCTCTAGGAGATGGGAACAAGCTAGAAATGAATTTCAAGATCAGGAGTGGCCTGCCTTACCGGAGAAACATATAAAAACAGCAGCAGCGGGCGATAACGGGAAAAAGAAGGTATGGAAAGAAAAAGTGAAATCAAATCTAGTAGAAAATGGGCTCGAAATGCAAATTGAAGAAAATCGGTCGGAAGCAAAGCAATCCGGTGCCGGAATTCAGTCGGAGCATAATCAAGCTGGACCTAGTACAGTGGTAAGCCCGATTCTCGAGGTAGAAGCTACCATCATAAATGAGTCTTCGAAAGGTGGTAAAGATATTGTGGCTGGAAAAATAGTCAATGGCCATACGATGGGTTGTCAAAATCAAATCCTGACAAATACAGAGGGTACAGCTGGTTATAACACTAGTCCAGGATTTATTCGAACAGCACTGAATTTCAGCCCAATAAGCAGTGCCCATAGAGGAAAATCCACCATGCTGCTATCGAGACAAGAACCTGCTCTTGGGTTACAAATTATAACAAACAGTGATGGGCTTTCGACGGATGAAACACAGGAAGCGAATCTATCAAGCCAAGCAACTCCCGAAGCAGTTATATCCTGAGGGATCCAGAATCTCTCTCAACAGTCAGATCCTTTTGATATATCTCCGCTATTACGTTTATCCCCAGAATCTTTGGCGAAAAAACGTATGGAGGATTACATTCCTTGTGGATCAGCTATAGATTCAATAGTTAAACTTCGTGAGCATACCCGTCGAATACAAGAGGCAGATAATGAGCAGAAGGCAAACGAAGTACTGGTGAAACAGAACAAGACATAGTTAGAGCAAATTTTGGACCTAGCTGCTGAATTGGGAGTTTCTTCAACCTTCTCCAGAGAAGATATGATAAGGCGTTTGGACGCAATGAATGATAGAGATGGAAAGCTCGTACAGAAGCAGAACACATCTGATCAGCCTGCTATACCTCCTACAAACCCTCCAAATTAAATGAGAACATTATCCTACAATGTCAGGGGCCTGGGGAAGCCACGAAAGAAAATGGAGATTAAGCAATTAGTTAGAACTCATCAAGCGGACTTGGTATGCATTCAGGAGACAAAAGTCTTAGCAATAGACCATAATTTCTGTCGAAAACTATGGCCTAATGAAGGTTTTGAATGGAGTAGCAGCGATGCTAGAGGTCTTTCGGGTGGTTTACTATGTATATGGCAAAAGGAGAAATTCAAACTGAAAAGCAAATCAATGGGCAGTGGTTATATGCTGATGGAAGGACTTTGGGGAGTAGAGGAAAAGCTGATTAAGTTACTGAATGTATATGCACCTTGTACGCCAAGAGGGAAAAGAGAGTTATGGACAAGCATAGGCCTAATAATAGTTGCGGCCCCATCAGCAAATTGGTGCGTTGTCGGGGATTTCAATGCAATAAGAGCCCCTGAAGAAAAAAGAAGCAATGGCAGTCTCCAGATTGCTGAAATGAATGACTTCAACCAGTTCATAAATGATACAAATTTGATAGATATTCCTCTTCAGAAAGTGCGCTTTACTTGCATTACAAGAAGTGGAACATGTTGCAGCCGAATAGATAGATTTCTTTTATCTGCAGCCTGGCTCCAACAATGGCTGGAACTATATCGAATTGGACTTGAAAGGACAGGATCTGATCATAGGCCTCTACTCCTTAGGGCAGAGATAGTGAACTGGGGGCCTAAAGTATGGCGAAATCTCAGCAGCTGGGAATCTCATGCGGACTTTGCTGATCTAGTACGAAGTGAATGGTCCTCTTTGCAGGTTAGTGGCTATTCTAGCTATGTTTTATGTGAAAAGCTAAAGCTAATGAGGTTGCGGCTGAACACATGGAATAAGAGCACCTATGGGGAAATAGATAGTTGTATCAGAGAATTGAAGGAACAACTAAATGAATTGGACAAGCAAGTGGAACACAGAAGTCCTAGTGAACCTGACAGAGTACTGCGGCAGAATCTGTGGCAAACATTACAGAGATACACTCAGGATAAAGAAACTCTCCTAAGGCAGAAAGCCAGAATACAATGGATCCAGGAAGGAGATAGTAACACACGGTTCTTTCATGCCAGAGTCAATAATCGCAGAAGATCAAATGGCATCAGAGGGATGCATTTTGCAGGAAGATGGACTGAGGAAGTATCTGAAATCAAAGCAGGAATTACTAGATATATTGAAACACAATTCACCTCTGAATCATGGAAAAGGCCCTCTTTAGACCTTCCTGCTAACACGGTACTATCACCAGCAGACAATGCCTTCCTTATATCAGAATTCACAGAAGTTGAAATAAAAAACACAGTGTGGAGCTGCTCAAAAACCAAGAGCCCTGGACCAGATGGCTTCAACTTTTTGTTTATACAAAAGCACTGGGAGGTACTAAAGAATGATTACATCAGATTCATAAGAGATTTCTATAGAAAAGGCCGCCTCTCTAAGGCAATGAATGCAACATTCATAACATTAGTTCCAAAGATTCTCAATCCAGTTGAGCTAGATCACTTCAGACCTATCTCATTGATAGGTACTGGATACAAAGTACTTTCCAAACTGTTAGCAAACCGATTGAAGAAAGTGATGGATAAACTCATATCCATCAGCCAGTCCGCTTTCATCCAAGGCAGGCAGATCTTAGATGGAGTTCTTATAGCAAATGAGATAATCCACACAGCTAAGACCTCAAAGAAGCCCCTAGTGATGCTGAAAGTAGACTTTGCTAAGGCTTTTGACTCAGTATAATGGGAATTCTTGTGGATAATGATGGAGAAACTCGGTTTCCACCCTATTTGGATAGACTGGATCAGAGAATGTGTCTCATCAGCTCATGCGGCAGCCTTGGTAAATGGTAGCAGCGCAGGTGAGTTCAAACTGAGAAGGGGATTGCGTCAAGGGGATCCCTTGTCTCCATTTTTATTTCTGATAGTGGTTGAGGGACTAAGTTTACTGATCAACAAAGCTATAGAGATCAAGAGGCTGACTGGATTCAAAGTGGGAAAGGTAATGCTGTCTCATCTGCAGTATGCAGATGACACTTTACTGATCTCAACTGGAACAAGCAGAAATATGTTGGTAATCAAGGGTATCCTGCGGCTATTTGAACTTATATCGGGGCTAACCATTAACTTCTCCAAGAGCAAACTGTATAGCCTCAATATACCAGCAGAAACTCAAGCTAGATTTGCCAAGCTGCTATTTTGTCAGACTGCGTCTGTGCCATTCCTATACTTAGGTCTGCCCATTGGAGACAAACCAAGAAGGCAGTCCATGTGGAAACCTATAATAGAAGTGATAGAAAGAAGGGTGCTCAAATGGGAAAACAGAATGTTATCACTTGCCGGCAGAATCACACTTGTGAAATCTGTTTTGTCAAGCTTGCCAATTTTCTACATGTCATTATTTCAGGCTCCAAAGGTTGTTCTGCAACAAATTGAACAAATACTGCGCAACTTTATATGGAAGAAGAACCATAGCAGTAGCAGATCGATTAGATGGATAACCTGGCAGAATCTGTGCAAAGGAAAGGAACAAGGGGGAATGGGAATAAGAGATCTTGCAGACATAAATAAAGCCTTATTGGCCAAATGGTTGTGGCGGTTCAGAGTAGAGGAGGAAAGTTCATGGAGCAAGGTGATAAAATCCAAATACTATCAAGAGAAGGATCACCTCTGTGAATGGAGCTTACTCACTGTCCCAGACAAAATTTCCGGTTACTGGCTAGATATTTGGAGAATATCCAAGATAGATTGGCTGAGTAAGCAGATGAAGGTTGTAGTAAAAGAAGGTGATAAAGCAATGTTTTGGAAAACTGATTGGCTAGGAGGAGGATGCCTAGCTTTGCGTTTTCAGAATCTGTATAAAATCAGCACTCAAAAAAATTGTACAATTCAGATGATATCTTCTATAAACCAAAATCAGCGTCTCTGGAGACTTTCATTCAGGAGGCCGTTGAGAGAATACGAAAAAGATATGATGGAGAGTTTAATGGAAGAGGTGCAGCAAGGAGACTCTGCAAGCATAGGGCCTGACACTTGGATATGGAATGGAGAAACATCTGGTAAGTATACAGTCAGAGAGTTCTATAATTTTCTGAGAAGGAGAGAACAACAAGAAGATGGAAATGAGCAAAGTATATCAAAGATATGGGGCAAGCTGTCTCCTAAACGGATACAAGTATTTGCTTGGAGGCTACTTCGGAACAGAGTTGCGACCATAGACAATCTCATCAGGCGGGGAGTACAGATACAACCTCAAGCTCACTGCTGTGTCCATTGCGGATGGCATTTAGAAACTGCAACACACCTTTTCTTTGACTGTAAAAGTGCTCATGAGTTATGGCTAAGTGTTTACGCTTGGTATGGATTAAGCTACAACAGAAATATAGACGCCAGTGCTCACTTCAACAAGCACATGTCACTCACTGGAACTAAACCTGGCGTAGAAGTATGGAAAGCAGCCTGGTCAGCAACGGTCTGGTGGATTTGGAAAGAGAGAAACTCCATTCGTTTTGAGACAGAAACTGGTAAAACAAAGCACTGGAATGGATTCAACTGAGCCTATGGGAATGGTTAAAAGCTAATAAAATGCATTTCAAGGGAATTGGATTTTCAGATTGGATAAGAGCTCCATCTCTATGCTACAGCTGCTCTTTCGTTCAAAATTGAGAAGAAATACGGCATTAGCAACTAGGTAGCATGGCCTGTATTCATATTGTAACAATTCTGAACTTTTGATTATATTATGCAATTTAATTACCAAAAAAACTTTGAGTCGCCCCTTCCTCTTCGACGAGAAATGAAAACACCCACCTCGGAGAAGCTTTTTTCTTTCCTCGCGTGTGACTGGTTAAGCAGGCACCAACAATTCCGATTTCGGTTCAAAAACAACAACCGTAAACCAACAGTTCATTAACCGGAACCGCCTGGTTGGTTAACTGCCCACCCCTTCTGTACTGGAGATTTGGCATTTATAATTTCTGTGATTTTTCGGGGTCAAAGTGCAAATATTTTTGGGTGTAGAAAAATAATATTCAAAATTTTAAGGGCTGAATTGGCGCTATCTTATCGACTTAAGGGACGAGAATTGAGAAGGCGGACCTCAAATTTTCTTGTGATTCACCTGACCCTTTTCTCTATTCCTTCATTTTAACCGTTTTAACCCTCCAAGTTCTCATTTTTTTGAAAGACTGACTCACCTTGGTATTCTATGGGCTCACTGGGTCCAGACTAATCCAGATATATCAAGCTAGATATTGACTCCAGCCAGATTCAAACCTCTTATCTGAGTAGGCAAGCCCGTGTGTCAATGTCGATACCACTAGGACAACGCCGTCGACACCTCCAAGTTCTCATCTTTGTCTCGGAGCAATCACTTCTCCTCGAATTAGTAGCTGCTAGCAAGAACAAGAAACAATTCCACACATTTATCCCGGCGTCTTG
>JAOWBN010250122.1:0-11641 GCA_028565015.1 Pinguicula moranensis | reverse complement strand
CACGTGGTATTTGAAGTCCTTAAAAGCAATGAGCAGACTTGACAGATTCTTGGTTAGTTCTAAGTGGATGGACACGTCTGAGGAGTGGACTCAGGAAGGGCTAGATAGAGATGAATCAGATCATTGTCCAGTGGTCTTATTTTCAAAAGTGCTGAATTGGGGTCTTAACCTGTTAAGGGTGCTTGATGCATGGCTGTTGGACAGTGATTTTATTGAAATGGTGGAGCAGGTTTGGAATAAAACCTATGTGCCTGGATATATGAGCTATCAATTGCTGCAGAAGACCAAGATTCTAAAATAGAACATCATACTTTGAACACCTTAAGACCAAGGAACCTGGTAGAACAGAGGAAAACTCTACTTCAAAATATTAATGGCCTTGAACTGACAGCCGAAGTGGATAACTTATCTAGCATAGATCTGCAGCAATTGACTGAGCTACATCTACAACTGGACTGTGTCTCAACTCAGTTAAACAGTATAACTTATCAGAAGTCAAGGATAAAGTGGTTACAGCAAGGAAATGGGAACTCTGCTTTCTTTCACAGCAGTCTGAAGAAATCCAGAGAATTCAACAAGATAAGTGGTGTTTGGGAGGGATAATGTGGTTACAAGATCCTGGAGAGATTAAGGACTACTTCTTCCGTCACTTTAAAGAGAGGTTCACTGAAAAAATTCCTCACAGAACAAGCTTATCCATCCAGGTTAGAACACTGGATCAGTCTAGCAAATGGCTACTACATCAAACCTTCTCTGAGCATGAGTTGTTAGCTGCTATTGCGGGCTGTGGAAGTCATAAAGCTCCTGAACCAGATGGCCTTAACTTTCAGTTTATCAAACAGTTTACTCACCTGATTAAATCAGACATATTGCAGCTCCTGCTGCAATTTTACCGAACTGGCAGGTGGGGCAGAGGAAGCAACGCTTCTCATATAGCTCTAATAGTTAAATCTTCCAACCCTCTGCATGTCAAGGATTACAGACCAATAACTCTTATTGGATTCATACCGAAGATCATCTCCAAAATCCTTGCTAATAGGATCAGCCGAGTGATAGGGAATTTGATCAGCATCAACCAATTTGCATTCATTAGGGGGAGGAAATTGCTTGACAGCGTGGTGATTGCAAATGAGGTGGTTGATGAAGTCAGGAAGCTGCACAAACAAACTCTCATATTTAAAGTGGATTTTGAGAAAGCCTTTTTTTATAAGCCAAATTTCATATATATGATAAAATATTTACAGAGAGAAAGAAAAAGAAAGCAAAATCGAATACAAGCTCGTGACTAGATCCCTGTGAGCAATGGACCTAACAGGATGAACTCAGTGAATGATTCATTGATCACGAACTGTATATCTTACCCTACCATCATACCCTCTAGTATAGCTAAGGGTGGTCTGGTGGCTCCCCTAACATTAAGAATGCACAAGCATCTCCGCATTAAGTTCATCGTCATCATCCGCTCTTCACCAAACAGATTATAATGACTATCAACTTATCGATATCCTTTTTTTTGGGAATATCGGTACATAGCTTCTTCCTGTTTGGTGAGCTATCCCTGTAATGAATATAGGATATAGCCGGTCGGACAAGAACATACAGTTAACTTGTATGAATAAAAAATGACGAAGTTGAACATTAAATAGTCATTTAATTTTCAATATCCACACAAATCGGCAATGTTTAAGTACATGGAAACTTTACACCGTGCACGCGTATGTTTGCTTGATGTGCTTATGTGAACATGAGTAAAAACAAGAAAAAATTAGAAACTAAAATTTCAAAGAGCAAAGTTATTTTTTTTATAAAATAATTACATTAGAAATGCATCGGGGTATAGTGGGTATTTTTTTAAAGTACAGGGAATAAATTTGATCTTTTGTAAATAGAAGGGTAATTTTTTTTTTAAGTTGAAATTTCATATCCCAAATATAATATTACAAATACATAGGGCATAGCCCAGAACTAGGTCATTGCATGGTTATAGACAAGAAGACGAAAACACAACAATGGATGCAAAATTCAATCATATAAGGTCATTCCTTGCAGGGGTGGTTTAACATAAGTCGTTTGCCAGTGTCATATCTGAACTTGAATGATTTCCAATGTCTTGTATCTATTGAAAACTCTCTCGGAATCTCAGCGCGTTATGTGCCCTTCCATATGTACCAAACTGTGCAGTGCCAAATCATACGCTAGACTTTCTTGCTCCTTCTAAACCATTTAATACCCGTATGCGAAGTAAAGTGCGCAAATGCACTTACACATCCAATATAATGCATTGATAACCAACAATAAACCTCCGACCATAAAGTATAAATCATCGAGCATGTGAAGAATATATGAGAAGTTTGATTCACTATCTAGGCAACATAATGGACATAACTCAAGTCCTTCGCTGAATAAGACGCCGCGGACAGTCAAGTTGTCCACAGTGGCTATACGATTCGGCAGCAATCTTCAACAAAATGTAGATATCCCAAAAGATGTTCTCATCCCCCAAATCATGGCTACTTCCATGTTAACAACATTATTCAGATTCTAATCTCGTCTTATACATTTATATGCACTTTTAACTGAAAACTTACCACACGGCTCCTCCGTACATAACCATGTGTTGTCACCTGGTGAAAAATGAGCATGTTCCAATAGTCCTATCAATTCATTTTGCCAATCCCCCTCCAACCCATGCAAACGCCTCCGCCAACTCCATAGCCATATATCACTGTCTCCGTACGTCATCCTTTCATTAGAAATAGTCACGTATTTATCTGAAGCCGCCATGTATAAGCGTTTGAATAAAGTAGATAAGGATAATAAGAGATCCAGATATATTCTCAGAACAAAGTTCGAGAACCTGAACATAATTGTCTACGCATGCAGAAGTTAAACCAAGGCGAAGCGCACACCCTTTTTCGTATATCCTGCCACCATTTTGATTCATTCCCGTGAAGCGCAAGAACATCCCATTCCCCCAAAGCTACACCAGGAGGTAGATATTTATCTACTAAAAGAGTACGCCATGGACTGTCATGTTCAATCTTAATTCGCCAAGCGCATTTGCCAATTAATGCGAGGTTGAAAGCTTCCAGATTAATTATACCCAAGCAACCCGACTCCTTTATCTGACATAATCATTCTCAACTAATCCAATGAATCGGACACGCACATTCTTTTCGGGCAGACCAAATGAACTGACTACACAATTGAACCATTTTTCTGATCACCGTATTAGGAACCCGGAATAGTGAGAAATAGTTGATAAACATACTGGTCAAGACATTCTTAACAAGGGTTACTTTGCCCCCAAAGAGAAGTAATTGGTTTTCCCATGTTGACACACGATTTTTAATTTTTCATTAAGCTTGTCCCAAGTCTTAATGTATCCCGGATTAGCCCTGATTGGGAGACCAAGATAGTCAAAGGGTAATGCACATACTCCACAGTGTAAAAGAGATGAACATGTTTCCAACAAAGAAGGAGATAAATTGATACCAGTCAAACTATTTTTAGAAAAGTTGATGCTTAGCGCAAACAATAAATATCTGTAACACACCTTTCATTACCTCAATATTTTTCAATGATCCTTCTCCAAAGAATAAGGTGTCATCAGCATATAAAGAATATATGTATAAGTTGTAGATCCGAATTGAATTCCTCTCAACTTGCCAATAGTGGCAGCCTGTCTCAACAACATGTTCAAACCTAAGTAGCTATTATGAAAAGAAACGAAGATAGTGGATCACCTTGACGAAGGCCTTTTTTCGAGCCGAATATTCCTGTATTGGCACCATTTACTATAACTGATGTAGACGACATGTTTAGACATACTTTGATCCATTAAATCCATTTAGGAGAAAAGCCAAGTTTGTCTAGCATCGAGAGTAAGTAACTCCAGACGATTGAATCAAAAGCCTTGGCAAAATCCACTTTCAAGAAGATAGATGGGATACTTGCAGACTGAACATAATGAATTAATTCGTTGGCTGGGAGTATACCATCCTGAATCTGACGTCCCATGATGAAAGCTAGGTGTTGGGGTGATATAATAGTCCCAATAACGTTTTGCAACCTGTTTGCCAACAATTTAGATAGGAGCTTATACGAATATCCGACCAAAGAGATAAGCCAAAATTGTGACAAGTTCTGTGGAGAGGAACATTTAGCAGCCATAACTATTGAGGTTAGTTGAGGTCTTTCAGTAATTCCCCATAAGCGTGGAATTCCTGCAGAAAGTCAATAAACTCTTTTTTCACCACCTACCAATTATTTGGGATAACTTGAAGTTGAAACCATCAGGCCCGGGACTTTTGTTACCAGAGTAGTTCCAAAGGGTATCAAAGATATCATCCTCAAGGAATGAAGCTGTCAACATTTCGTTATCTGCCTCACTTAACTTTGCATCACATTGCAGTATCAAAAGAGGACAATCATAAACATTTTCAATATAGTGATGCTTAAAGAATTTGTGAGTTCCCTGCTTTAGAGAATCTATCGAATCCATCCACATACCATCAATAAATAGCCCTTGAATGGAGTTCTGAACTCCCGTCCCTTAACATGGGCGTGAATGTTTTTTGAATTTGCATCACCTTCTCGAATCCATGATGTTCGTGATTTTTACATTGCAATTGCTAACTTCCGATTATAACATACTTGCATCTCATTCCATGTTTATTTCCTCAACGCTGTTTCAACAGGAGAAAGCGCCGAACATAGTAAATTCTCAATAATTTGCGTTAGTTCAACATAGTGGAGTTCCATTCTTCCAGATCCAATCTAAGTGTTTTTAGCTTGCGATGTAAGATATATCTTCGTTTTTTTATAAGCCAAAAGTTTATAAAATAATTATGTAATGTACATGGTGAATAGAAAAGAAAAGACAAAAAAAAAACTAAGAGACTAGGACGATAATTACAGTGTCCTATCTTAAGTTAATATGAACCACGGATAGAGACCACTAGCTACACTCATTGCAGATGCTCTGGTTACCCTGACGTATCATCATACCCCCTTTCTAGTATAGTCACGGGTGATCTGGTACATGACTCTCCTAGTGTCATAGTAGATCCCAAAATAGCTCACATTTCATCGTCATCATTCGCTTTTCTCCAAATCAAAATGTCACGACTGTCACATTGTCAAGATCCCATTGTAGGGATCTTGGTACACAGTTTGATTGGGATATCCTTGTAGTGACAGAAAGGTTGTACTCCGAAAGGCAGACTACCAAAGTACAAGCATGAGAGTAGACTAGGTATCTGCTATGCAATTATGGCCACATGTTCACCATAGTTTGCCACTTCAACAACATCATTTGCTATACTTGCATACTGCCAATGGTCATTTTTGTGATCAGTGTACTTCAAGGTTCGACTCAAAGTTCTTTCAGTCTCAATTTGCCATGGTTTGTAGCTCCTGCCAGTTGCCAATTGCCATTAGTTTAGCACTCTCCGGGGAGGTTTTGCAAGAAGATTCCACGGTCTGAACCACCCTAACATTTACGTCATTTAGATGGAAAGTAATAAGAAGGGACAAGTTGACATATATCGTGCAATCATACAATCTACTTAACATATAATTCATATCCCATGGAATTCCTCAATTGTGTAGGTAATAGCATAACCCTACTTTAGCTGCTTGATGAACATGAATGCTCAGAAGATCACTGGGAGGAGGAGATTCCTAGGTCCGAACCACCCTAACCTGTACCCCAAATATACTGGAGTTCCACGCAAGCTAGATATTTGTTTGAGCAAATTCTCCCATAACTCTATTCGATATCCAAGGACACTGGGCGCATATATGTTAATAATAACGAGCTGGGAGCCGATGGCAAACCATATCCCTCGAAACATTATATAGTAAGGCTGCATATGAATAGAATTTGCTTGAAAGTTGGCCTTGTTCTACATTGATAATATTCCTCCCGACAGATTGGCAGACGGTAAGAAAACCTAATAAAACTCATTATTGTGCCACATACCTTGGAAAACAAACAAATCAAGGTTTTCTTTCTTCATTTCTTGTATAAACAGAAAATCGACATTGTGTTGATGAACAAGAGCTTTGATAGAGCTTTTCTGGTTTGGGTTAGATATGCCCCATGCATTAATTGATAGCACTTTCATTAACAACTTGCAATACCCCGTTCGAGTGAATCGATATACCTACAGATGACATATCTCGAACTTCCAAGTCTGCGATCCGGCGTATGGTAACAAAGTCTGGGTTGAAACTTATGACACCTAGATCTTATCCTAGTTGCCAAGTTTCTGCAGACGTTCGATTTACCTTTTCCAAACTAACAGAGTCACCAGCAGGGCCAGAGAACGCTAGAGCTTGAGATGTGGTAAGCCCTTCTTGCGAGTTCTCAGCAACTAGGCCTTCATAATAATTGCGCGTATCTTGTAAAAGTTTAAGAAACTGCAAGTGTTGTTGCTTCTTTGTGTTTACCTCTGAAGGAGAAAGATATTCATAATGAAGCTTCGTTACGGCACACATTTTCTCAATAATAGGACATAAATCAAATATATCCGGGCTCATAATCATTTCATCACCCTCAGCCGCAAAAAAAATCTGTCCAACACTTCTCAACTCCCCAACTTCACTTTCATTCCTTTGTTTGGTTAATGTAAATATAGGAGTCTCCACCAACTTTGTTTCACCACCTTGCTACCGGTTTGCATTCTCGGGAATGGGCAGCAATTCCTCCATTGGGGTTTTGCCATAATCTTCTCGAGGATTTATAACCTGAAAATTCAACACCTGAGGTACAACTACCTCAATAATTGTATATGCCTCCTTCTGTTGAGTGTCTATAGCCTTCAATTCAGGTTCTTTGCCACACAGGAAAGGGAATTTGTTATCATTAACCACCGATACATGCTAACTGGACGCCAGACGTGTTTAGGAAATCGCAACACCCCCAACTCCTCTGCAACCCGAATAGTGAAATTTTCTAGTTCTACATTGTCTCCCTCATCTTCCAGATGGATTTGCACTACCTCTTCAATATATGATCTATCCTCTGTCTGGACTTGCAGACGAGCAAATCACATAGAATCACCAGAATATGTTTGAGGATTAACGCCAACCACTTGCCCAAATTTTCCAGCTACGGCTCAAAACATTCAGAGTGCCAACAATGAAGTGGAACCTCATGGATTTCTAGCCATATCACACGGGATGTTAAAGCACTAGCTTTCATCCAAGGACGAACTGCTTCTAGACCCATATTTCTTGCTATTGTAACATCACTTTGAATTGCCTCTTTCAAAGAATCAGAATTTGAACATAGTAATATTTATCCTCCTTCCAGTCGCATCACATTCACATATGCAAAAACCAACTCCAACAAACTCTTTTAGATGGTAATAAAATCAGCTCCCTTACTCAGAACCCCGATCAAACAATGGAAGAGCCAATTGTATAATGTCAGTTTATTCCGAAATGTAATAGTCAAGGTTTCCTTTTTCTCATTAGCATTTCTATCAACGTTTAATTCAACTGCCTTCTTAGCCCCAAGGTTTGTTCCACGCAATTTCATATTAGATGCCTCGTATCTTTCCCTGTTAACAGTTAACTAGTTGTTACTAACCCACAATCTGTCCAATTGCCGTTAAATAGTCAAGATGCTTTGTAGGGAGCAAACCACACAAAGCCATAACAATGCCCAATCTGGAATTTAGGTATGAAGAAGTCACAAACATGACCGTATGGTGCAAAGGCAGCATGCATCCCATTTTCAAAACAAGCCTCTGGGAAATTGGAGAAATAGAAGGAGTCCATTTTTGCCCTAATTTGCCGTTTATACTCCAGCACAACACCCCTATGACGCTCAGCTGCGTGTTTGCAAAATCACGTATTGGTAATTTCCCAATATTCCGGTTTCTCTTCTTTGTGAAGATGAATTCCCCCTCCTCACAAGGCAATACATCTATCGAGGGAATGCTAGACCCCGTCGGATCACCAATTGTCCGGCTACTAGAAGTGACGTCGTGTATTCTCTCAGGATCGCCATCACCATCTTGGGATTTCATTTCTCAGTGGTATATACGTTTACTATATCTTAAACTAGCAAAAATACTCTAAATATAAGGATAAATTGCATAATAGTCAAAGTATAGGGGTAAATGAGATTATTAAATAGAATCACTTCTCTTACTCCCCAACATATATTATTGTTATGATATGTAACGTATGGAAATGAGGAGTGATGAATATTTCTAATTTTATGCTCTAGTACATCAATATACTAAGGGTCAATTTCGTAGTAGAATAGTTTTAATCACGTTTCACGGATAGCTTCAGCGTTCCTGTCGAATTACATAATCCTTAAGGTGTTTGGCACATACCTGTTCGCGGTGTCTGGATTACTACAAAAATCTTATAGCAGTAATCCGTCGTTTGGGGAAACCGTATTACCAAGTATCATATTAGCCACCTCATTAAATTAACGCTAAATTGTCGAATTACCCCTTATTTTTGTCTATAAAATTCCCTGTCTTCGCCAAACCATAGTTTCTCGCACAAATCTCCCATTCTCCTCTGTCCCCATTTTTTGAACTTTCCTTTCTAATAGAAGACCCACGGCCTGGGCTAATTCCTCTAAGCGCGTTCCAATGAGATTTAGCCTCCGACTGTGTACCATAGGTAGAAGTTCTTGGTGGAGGTTCATGGTCCGTCCTGTTTCATCGGAGGTGTTGTCTTCCTCTTTTTCCCAGCACATGCAATAGGCACACTCAAGACCAACCTGGCGATTGAGAGGAAAATCCTTTAGGCTGCGTTTGGTACGCGAACAGAATCAGGATAAACTTGGTCATCTGGCGGATATCCCGGTTTGTCCTTGTCCGTCCTCCATTTGGTACGCACATAGTTGTTATCCTGCGACCCAAAGGATAACCTTCCGGGTCGGGATAACTCGGTGATAAATGTCGAGATAACCTTCCGGGTCAGAATTTGAGAAGGGTTTTCGGCTACCCATAGTTATCCCGCAATGAATATTAAAAAAACGCCCCGACGAACAACTAATATTTACAAGAAATACCAACTATAAAATACAAGAAAATCCCAAATCGAACTCTGACTGTGCCCTACCGAGCTCTCGAACACTGGGAGGCGGCGCTCCAGCGACTTCACATCCGACCGTCGCGGTGCTTGTTCAGTTTGTATTTATTGTCTTTCCTCCTTCATCTGACCGCTTTTTTCTTTCAGATCTATCCTTTGTTATAACTTGGTTCATTACGAGTTAAGGTTTAGTGTTCGAAATTGTTGTGTTTTCATGGTGGTTTATGAGGTTGTTCACATTTTCTTATGTTGTTCGGTTTGGATTTGTTTTAGCGTTTTGTTTAGTGGCATGTTTTGCTTGTTAAAGTTCTCAGCTTAGAATTAATGTGCAATTTATGAGCGTTTTGGATTCTGAAATATGTCTCCCAACTTAACACATTCATCACAACAGTGTGATTGAAGAGCATTCTCTATGGTACTACCCCACTGTATTGAAGAGCATTCTGTACCACCAAATAATCATCACTCAAGGAATTCAAAAGTTCCACTGCCATCATCTAAAACTTGTTCTGTTCCAATTAGGATTTGGTCCAACTGTAGA
The DNA here is from genome assembly GCA_028565015.1 of Pinguicula moranensis. Lineage (NCBI taxonomy): Eukaryota > Viridiplantae > Streptophyta > Magnoliopsida > Lamiales > Lentibulariaceae > Pinguicula > Pinguicula moranensis. The sequence continues at coordinate 2,031 of JAOWBN010250122.1, read as the reverse complement.
AACTCAACTATGTTTTCATCTATAGTTTTATTATGATCCATTTTAAATGAAAGCAATGCTCTAGTTTATTATGATCCATTTTAAACTAATCTTTCCCAAAGTTTAAGTGTGGTTTTATTCCCATCTACTTTTCTAAGGACAATATCAGTCAAGTTGAAAATTATTAGCTAATTGATTGGTTGACCATTTCTTAATGCCCCCTTCAAAAGAAAGCAACAAGTTATTATGAGATAACAGTGCTTTCATCTTCTTAAACCTTGTTCCTTGTTGTTCTCTGCACAAACCTGAGCTGCTGTACTGTGTGTAATAGTGCTTCAACCACCTGTTAACTGTAGATTATATTATGGCCTTCCACTAGGTTAGAAGTAGCATTGTACGATGGCAAACTAGACAATGGAGCATGCAATTTTTCAAGCAAGAAATAACAGAAATCAACAGCAAAATCAATAAGAAAAATGGAATTAAAATTTTGACAATAGATTAGACAATCAGATCAATATGAATCTAATAAATTTCAAGTAAAGAAGTACCTGAATATATTCATGTTGAGTAATATTTCCCTGTCTTAGAGTAGAATTGTATGATTTTTGGTGATCTTCTTTAATTGCTAGTTATGCATTTATGAGTTCTTAGCTTTTACTCTGGCTTCTTAGCTTTCATTTCAGCTGCAATTATGAATTAATATGTTGCTTCTGTTTTGAATTTATGCGAATTCAGATCTTGGATACTATATTTCAGATGCATGTGTTGTTACAACTCAAATTCAATTTCATCAATTTGTTTTTGTGTTTTTGTGTTTCATCAATTGTATGATTTGCGTGTTCATGGACTAGTTGAACAGTTGAAACATGAGTAGTGATATGCTTACCATAGTGAATCTTGTGCCTGTACTGCTATGCATAAACATTTTCGTCGGTATGCTGCCTACTATGCTTGAACTAGCAAAGAATGAATCAAACAGTAACACACTACCGCGAAAAAAAAAACGGAAGGCTGATTGGAATGCACCTCCGAAGTACTTGGTACTAGATAAGATTTCAGAAAGACTAGCATTCCTTGAGAGGATCACGCAAGACTAGCACCTGTAAGATCTCTGAACGCTACACTCCGTGTCATTATGCATCATACGTGCAGAGGCGTAAATATAAGTGTGTGTTAAGTATGCATAACAAAAATTTCAGAAATCTTTTGACCATGGATCTTTGCTAATTTACACAACATAGAGTTCAAGGGAGTTCAAAAAATTTGTACCTCTTGAAGAATCTCGAATCCTTGCAAGAGGCTTCTTCCTTTGAGGTGTTCAAATGTCCACCCTCTAGAGTAGTGCACACCACCACTTCCCTTGAGGCTTATACACCTAAATATATAACTTTATATGTGAGTAAAAGAGTGCTAGATCTACACTTCAAGCCTTTTAAAATGAGATGAAAAATTTCTCTAAATTTTCAGTCATTTCCCAAACAATTTTTAGGTTTTCCAACTTTTGAACAAAAGGACTTCTTAATTTTCGACCAATGCTTCAAATGCAACCACATCTCACATATAGAAGTCTCAGGGTATTTATAGAAGAGGAAAAGTGCCTTAAGAATGACACATGTCTAAACACGTGTCAAAATGCATGTCTAACATGCTTTAAAGAATGACAAATGTTATAACACTTGTCCAAATGCATGTCTTACATACTTGGAGGTAGAAAATTATCCCAACACATGTCTTAATGCATGTATAACATGTGTAATTGATCAATCAACTTTCTAGGATTTTTCAGAAAATCCCTAAGCAATTCGGTAATTGTAAAATAGTCCCTAAACTTTCAAAAATTATGAAATGGCCCCAAAACTTTTGGTCACTTCAAAATTAACCTGGAAAAAATAGTGTTAATGTGTGTGACCCTATAGGTTCTCAATAACTTGGCAATGAACCTCGAATTCATATAAACAATTTATGTTTAATGATTTATACACTTATAAATCATTAATCCCTAATTCAAGTTCATAGACCATGAGTGACCTCTAGCAAAATATCATGGCC
>JAOWBN010250111.1:0-11642 GCA_028565015.1 Pinguicula moranensis | reverse complement strand
ATTTTTCTTTCATAAATATAACAAAATCTAGTTACAATTAAAATATTTGCAAACACTATTATTATAATTTTTTCTGTAGCACCGCAATTTTTGCAAACACACAGCGTTTTTCTACAAATCACTTTTTTTGGATTATCTCCATTAAAAAGTGCTTTACAAAAGCATAAGTATTTGCAAACACACACGAAGGTTTTATTTGAAAATGATTGTAAAGAGTAGCTTTTGCCTTTTTTTATGGAAGAAATCATTTTTTAGTGTTTTGTTTTGTTGTTTTTGCTTGAGTTGGGCGGAGGCTGGTCCCCCAATTTTTTTTAAAAAAAAGAATTTATATGTAATATTTTTTCCCTATAATATACCTATATTTGTTAAATATCTTACATAATGCTTGTACATTAGTTGGCTGGATTGTCAATTTTTTGCATGCTGGTGTGGGGTTCGAATCCCATTGCAACTTTCCATTCTCTTTTTGAAAAATCAAAAGAAACATGAATGATTCAAACCCTCACCCATTCATTCCAAACCACTAAACTACATTGCAATTGATGAAATTTATTGATTCTATTAGAATTTTATCTATTTTTGTTAACTATTAATATTTTTTTTATAATTCTTTAATATAATTATTTTTTTATAGTTTAATATTTTAGTTGATTATTAATCAATCAAATTCCAAACTTTTGAATTTATTTCGTTATGAAGAAGTCAATTTATTGATGCAAAATTATGATCGTTTCTATTATTAGTCAACCTAATTCGACCCGACCAACTTTGTGTAAACTAAAAAAATTTGGCCCCCCCTATGTAAAAATCCTGGCTCCGCCCGTGGCTTGAGTTATGTTTAAAAATCATTCAAACTTGCTTTTGACAAAATTTTGTTTGTGCTTAAAAATAGAAAAGCATATTTGTAAAAGAGAAGTTATGTGAAATACTAAAAATAGAGGACAATTTTTTCCCCTTAAAATGAGGAACATAAGTTTTGTTTTTGGGATAAATTATTAAGCACTTAGTGCCAAAATTTTACAAATATTAGAAAATGTTTATGGGCTTTATCGTAGAGGTCAAAACGGGTATCAGATTCGATCCCATAGTTAAATGGTAAGTCGACAAGTATCCTAACCATTGAGCTATTAATGCTGTGATGGTTAATTTAGCGATTTTATTCTATTTAAATGCATTTCTTTTCTTTAAGTTGAATATGAGATATATCATTTATTCCACACGAATTTCACACAAACTTTTCTCTTACTTGATGTCTATAAATACTCTACTCCCCTTTCTCATTTACTCAAATCCTATTTTTAATCTTATTAGGTTGAAAAATAATTTTCTTTAATAAATTTTTTATAAATTAAAAATATATTTACAATATTAATTAAATCAAAAAAATATTTTTTTTATGGGTTACAATGTCAAACAGTTCAAAACAGGTTTATACTCGTATGCTCGTTTTAAAACCGTGTCAGTTTCGTCCGACCATTTTCAAAAATGGGCTCAACCCACACCACCTGTTTTCAAAATACGGATGGTCCATTCCTCAAAAACATGCACGTTAACCCGTGATGGGCGAGCCTCATCCGTATGTCGACCTCTACTTTATCTTCCAGTTTGCACCTTTATAAATTCAACTACTTATAAAATCATACAGGGATACAATTGAGGATGTCTAATGATGGTGGTGGTGGTGGTTGGTGTGGTTGAATTTCTGTCCTGCTTGGTTAATGAAATAATAGATTAAGAATAAACAGCAAGTAAATACAAGGGGTGACATTGGGGTTGAAGAGCCGTAGACCCCCTGGGGGGCCAGAAGTATGTCTTCGATTATTTCACAAGTACATGTGGGAATTTTCTTCAAAATGATTCTGCAATGCTCATTGTGGAATAGAAGTGAAATTATGTTTTTCCTTTCCCCTCGTACAAAGCCAATTTCTCTCTTTTTATAGGCCTTTGCAGCTGACGTGGCACTTGCTATGATGGACAGCTCATGCCAGGAGTTGTCTCCCTTGACAGCTCTCCCATATGCAGAAATTATGTAGCGGTGGAGGTTCTTGGAATGGGCTCTTGGAGCTGGGCCGGATTCTCTCAACAGATCTCCTTTTTTGGACGGGCTGCCAGGCCCCGTAAGGTGGGCTACAGAGGTTGGATTGGGCTGAATGAGAATTCCTGTAGGCAGATTGTTTTGCTATATCACTAAGCCCATCCCCTTTTTTAATTTCTGAAAGAAATTAATCATGCTCGTCTTCTTCTTGTTTTTGTCAGTTTTCTGTCTCTCCAGGTGGCGTGTGGATCGAGTCTGGCGCTTCATCTTCTCTCTGTCCCTTTCTTTTATTCTCTCCAACACTCTTTTTTCCACAGTGTCTTTGCAGTTTCCCCTCTCCGTGGCCATGCAAGGTTTCCTTTCATGGTTTCTTCTTTATGTATTGTACTTCCGTTTGCTTTTTTCTAACTATGTTTTGTGCTTTTGTTCTCCTTTTTGTGTCTAACAGTGGATTTAGCTTCTTCTTCATCTGGTGAGCAGTATCTTACAATCTTACCTATGCCCACTTCCAAGTTATGGGGGAAAATTTTGAACCCGGTCCAATTGTCACCTTGGGGTGGCTTGGGGAGATGCACGAAGATCCTTCCTTCGTTGGTCGTGGTGGGAGGTGGGTGCATGTGGGTTCCCGGGATGCAGAATATCAATTTTTGTGGGAGCAATGCAAACCAGAGGCAGCATCATGGGTGAATCTCTACAAAGGAGAGATGGAGGCAGCGTATGCAGACCGAGTCACTTTACTTCATGATTTTTCTGTTTTATCTGCGCAGATGTCCTCTCAGGTGGTGAAAATGGAAGCGGCGAGCGCCACTTTTCAAGAGTTGGAGGGTTTTCGGGCGTCTTTTGCTCATCAAATTTCTCACTTGGAAGGAGTTCAGTCAGCAATTGGGCTACAACTAGGAAAGCTTCAGTCTGTGTCCTCCTCTTTAAATCACTCCACTCCTTCGGGAGATGGGAAAGCTTATCTCTGGCGTTTCCTCAATTCAGCCTCTTTTCGCTGGGTGGTGGCGAGCCGTGCAGCCGAGGCGGTTCTCACATGCATCGTAGAGGAGTTGCCCGTGAAAGTTCTCCCATGTTAAATGAATTTTCGCGTATTATGTAATAGTAGTGGGTGTTTCCTGAACTTTTTTGTGTGTCTTTTAGTATTTTTGGTGTAAATTTTCAGTTTCTAGGGGCTCGTATTTGTGTTTATGTTATGTTAACTATGGTTCTTTCGTGGTTAAGGTATTGTTTTGCTCTTTGTAAAAATTTTGGTTTTTGAAGTTGTCTCTATTTTTAGTCTTTTTTGAATAGATTTGGTTTGGGGAGATAAAATGGCTACTAAGTACATCCTTTCTAGTTTCTTGGGATTTATGGCTATCGTATATGCTGATGCTATCCGTATGCAGATCAGAAAATTTTCTGAGGAACTACCCCTAGAACTGTTTCAAGTACCGAATGGTGGCAGGAGATTGACAAAAAAAAATATAGGAATAGCCTCGTATTGCTGGTCCCCCGGTCGTCATGAACGCCATAAGCCGCCAGAATTTTATTGTCAAATCCGGTATTGATCAATGAAATGGAACTACTATAAACTTTTATTTTGTGATTCCAGACCCATGGGCGATAAGCAAGGAATGCAGTATGTGAAGTGAATTGTAAAAATGACTTCCATGTGTTGCACTAAGAATTTTGCATATTGTGGATGAATCTTTTCAGTTTGTAAGGACAAAATTTATTTGAATATTTAAATTGAATGTCAACAAAAAAGGGGTAAGTAATGGTTTCATATAGAATATTTATTTGGGTCTAACTAGCATAAGATTTTGGATTTCTTGGGCCTGATATTGGGCCTGACATAGTATAAGAATTCTAAGGGGGGCATTAGAAATTTAGGGAAGAGGGATTTAATTTTTTGTATTTTACTTATTTTTAAAGTATAAGTGTGGGTGTTATTTTTTATGATTCAACGTATAAGCGTGAATGTCAATTTTTTCGACAATTCAGCGTTTAAGCGGGAATGCTATTTTTTCGACGATTCAGTGTGTGAGCGTGAATGTCTTTTTTTAGTGATTTAGCGTATAAGCGTGAATGCTATTTTTTTTATGATTCAGCGTATGAGCGTGAATGTCTTTTTTCAGCGATTCAACGCATAAGTGTGAATGCTATTTTTTCGACGATTCAACGTATGAGCGCGAATGTCTTTTTTCAGCGATTTAGCGTATAAGCGTGAATGCTATTTTTTCGACGATTCAGCGTGTGAGCGTGAATGTTTTTTTTCCAGCGATTCAGCATATAAGCGTGAATGCTATTTTTTCGACGATTCAGCGTATGAGTGTGAATGTCTTTTTTCCAGTTTGTTGACCCAGATTGTCAAGTAAGACGATTCTTTTATTCCAACCTATTTTTCCTAGAAAGGAAAAAAAGGAAAAAGGAAAAAGGATTAAATTTGAAGCAGTGTTGACATCACCTTAGTCCCTTTTTCAAGAGTCCCGTAGAACTTTTTAATGCTCTCACGGTTCCATGAGTGAGGGGGAAATTTTCCTTGGAGAGTTGTTAACTGACAAGCTTCATTCCCATATTTTTTGTGGAGTCGGTAGGGACCTTTCCAGGTGGGTTGCAGCTTTCCTTGTTCGCTAGGTACTCTCACCTTTTTTAAGACCAGGTCACCTTCTTGGAGGTCGTCCCTTTTTGGCTTGAGTTTGTATCTACTTCGGAACTGAGTTTGATACTTAGATAGCTTTGCATGTGACACACTTCTTATCTCATCGAGGAGTTCTAAGTCTGTCATTCTGTTCTTTTTGTTTTCTTCAGGTGAGTATGAAGTAACTCAATAGGCCCCAAGAGTTATGTCAGGGATCGAGACAACTTCTGATACATAAGTTAAGGCAAAAGGGGTGTTTCTTGTAGATGTGACAATGCTGGTTCGGTAAGACCATAGAACTCCTGGCAACTCATCCACCCAAATGCCCTTGCGAGCTTGGACTTTCTTTTCAATCCCAACTGTATAATTTTGTTAAGTGCTTCGACTTGTCCATTGGATTGTGGGTGATATGCGGAGGTGAATCTTTGTTGGATTTGTAAAGTGGCACACCAATAAGATATTTTAGTGCCTCGGAACTGTGTTCCATTGTCTGTGATGAGAACTCGGGGTATGCAAAATCGACATACGATGTTTCGCCATAGAAAGCAGATTATGTCCTTTTCTGTTATTTTAGCTACGGCTTCTGCTTCTGCACATTTAGTGAAATATTCTCCGGCCATAATAATACAACGCTTTTATCCGGGAGCTGGAGGCATCGGACCAATGATGTCTATGCCCCATATATCGAAAGGGCATGTTGCAGGCACTCCAGTCATAGGTGTAGTTGCATAAGATGTCCAGTTTCCATGCCTTTGGTACTCTTCACATCGGCGTACATAGTCTATGGCATCTTGGAGTACTGAGGGCCAATAGAAGCCATGCAAACGAATTTTTCTAACTAAGGCCCGACTCCCGATATGATGGACTCCTTCGCCATGATGCATCTCTTCTATCAAGGATTGTATATGAGGATGTGTAATACATCGGAGAAGAGGTCCTTCAAAACTTTTCTTGTATAACTTGTTATCGAGGATGGTGAATCTGGAAGAACGAAGACGTATCTATCGGGCTTCTATTCTGTCATCGGGTAGTGTTCCTTCTTTCAGGTACTTGATCAAGGGTGTTATCCAATTGATGTGGCTAAGTAAAAAGACTGTATCTTTCAAGGGTAGAGTCATTGGTTCGATAGTAGGCTCCTTTCGTACCAATACCTGAATTACCTGTCCATCTTGAATGTTTAGGCGTGATGCAAGTTTTGACAGAGCGTAGGCATGGGCATTTTTCGTGCGGGAGATCTTCTGGAGTTCAAATTTTAAAAGCTTTGAGCTACCTCTTGAAGCTTTTTCAGATACTTGTACAATGTCTCTTCTCGAGTTTCATATGTTCCGTTCAAAAATTAATTGAGAATCAGTATAGGTGATGAGGTTTTTAACTCCATGTTGTGCAGCAATCTCCAGTCCCAATATTAGGGATTCGTATTCGGCAATGTTGTTTGTGACCGGAAAATCCAGAAGTGCTGCTATGGTTAGGGTCTCTCCTTCTTTTTCTTGTAGCACGATCCCGACGCCACCATGCTGGGAGGTATATGATGCATCCCCATGGAGCATCCAAGAAGTATCTTCAGTAGGAGCTCGGGTGGTTTCCGCGATGAAATTGGCGAGCACCTGGGCCTTCTGTGAACATCGTGGCTTGTAGGTGATGTCGTATTCACTGAGTTCTACTGCCCATTTTACTAATCTTCCTGACGCATCCGGTCGGGTGAGTACCTGTCTCAAGGGCTGATTTGTTAGGACAATGAGAGGGTGAGATTGAAAGTATGGACGAAGTCGCTTTGCCGCTGTGACAAGGGCAAGTGCCAGCTTTTCTATTTCCAAGTATTTGGTTTCAGCTCCGTGAAGTGTCTTGCTTACGTAATAGATTGGCTTGTATATATTTCCTTCCTCTCGAGCTAACACAGCGCTCACATCTTCTTCTGTCACTGCAAGGTAAACAAATAAATCTTCTTGAGGTCGTGGGGCCACAAGTACCTGGGGGGATTTTAAGTAGTCTTTGAGTTTTTGGAATGCTTGGTCGCATTCCAAAGTCCATTCAAAACCCTTTCCCTTTCTGATGGCTTTGAAGAATGGTAGCCCCTTGTCCCCAAGACGTGAGATAAATCGCCCTAGAGAAGCCATTTTTCCTGCAAGGGATTGGACTTCTTTTAATGTTCTAGGTGGCGTCATGTCTTGGAGAGCTGCAATTTTGTCTGGATTTGCTTCAATTCCTCTTTCTGATACCATATAACCTAGAAACTTTCTACTTTTGACCCCAAAGGTACACTTGGTGGGGTTGATTTTTAACTGGTATTGACGCAGGATTTTGAAAGCTTCAATTAGATGATCCACGTGGTCAGTTGCTTTTTTACTTTTTACAAGCATGTCATCAACATATGCTTCCATGGTTAGTCCGATCTGAGCTTGAAATAATTTGTTGATCATTCTTTGATAGGTGGCTCCTGCATTTTTAAGGCCAAAGAGCATTACTCTATAACAATAAATACCTTCTTCTGTGATGAAGGTAGTTTTGATTCGATCTTCGGGAGAGAGAAATATTTGATGATATCCCTGAAATGCATCCATCATACTCAGTAATTCACAGCCTGCAGTGGAGTCAACTATTTGATCAATTGGTGGCAAGGGATAGGAATCTTTTATGCAGTATTTGTTGAGGTCTGTGAAGTCGACACATATCCTCCATTTATCTCCTGGTTTCGGAACGACCACCACATTCGAAAGCCATTCTGAGTATTGAACTTTTTCAACGTACCCTGTCTCGAGAAGCTTTTGCACCTCATCTTTTATAACTTTGTTTCTTTCAGCCCCGAAGTGTCGTTTCTTTTGTTGAACCGGTTTGGTCCCATGGGTGATATTTAAGTGATGAACTGCAACACTAGGGCTTATTCCCGGAAAATCAGAAGAGCTCCATGCAAATACATCGACGTGATCTCTGAGGCATTGGATCAAACTTGTTTCGAGTGCAGGTTCGAGTTTCGTGCCAATTCGAGCAACCTGTTTTGGATCATTCTTTCCGAGGGAAATTTCTTTGTATTCTTGTGGGACTATTCTTTCTGGTTCTGCGATCTGGAACATCCTAGGAATCTTTGTGGATTCAGTAGTTGTTGGGTTCTCTTTCGCGATTGAGCGTCTTTTTGTAGAGGATATTGTATGACAGATGCTGGCAACCCGGAGATTAGCTTTCACCTGTCCTATTCCATGTTCAGTTGGGAATTTCATAACCATATGATAAGTGAAAATGACTGCTTTGAGCTGGAACAAGCTTGGTATTCCTATTATAATAATGTAGGAAAAAGGGGCTTCTGTGACTAGGTAGGTAACGGGAATTGTTTTTTGTTGCATTCCATAGCCAAAAGTGGTAAGTAATTCAATAGAGCCAAGTGGTTTGACTTCGGATCCTCCAAATCCTTGTAGTGAGATGGTGGTACGGCGGAGGGTAGTGTTGTTTAAACCCATCCGTTGGAAGGCATCCCAAGATAAGAGGTCGGAGGCGCTCCCTTGATCCACGAAGATTCTATCTACTATGCATCCACCGATTTCGGTTGTGATCACCATAGGATAACTATGTGGCTCGCCAGTTTGAAGGTCTTCATCACTGAATTGAATGGGGGCTCCGGGGGGACTCTTCCAAGCATGGGTTGTTTGTTGAAATCTTCGTTCTCTCACTTTGCGTGCCCGATTGGTTTCTTCCTCTGTGGGACTCCCTGTGATCATTGAGATGCGGATTTTTTTTCCTTTTTGGTTATCATTTTTTTCATTCCAAGTCCATACATGATTATTTATGGAGTTGGGAAGTGTCCATTCATCCAAGTAACCTTCGTGGGCCAAGCATTCTAATTCGCTTTTGAGGTGTCGACAATCTTCTGTAGTATGTCCTCGGTCTTTATGGAATTGACAATAGTGGGGAGAATAACTTCTCCAAGTTCCTGGCCTCATTTCAACAGGAGTGTTGAGAAGCCCTGTGTGTTGGATCGCCATTAGGATTTCTGCCCGGGGCACACGGAATGTATAGTTTTTTGTACATCTTTGTCGGTTGGTTACTTCCTCTAACTTTTTTATAGTTTCTGGTCGTAGCTTATCCTTTTGTCTTTCTTCAGGTGGCCACGACCTTCTAGCTGCTCGGGACTCTGTACAATCTCATCCTGGATTTGGGGGTCCCTCCATTTCTTCTCGTCGAATGTATCCTCCACATGTGTCACTTAACTTCCCATGTGTGGTTGGAGGATCATCCATCAGAGATACTGCCAGGGGACCATACTGAAGTCCGTGCATTAAATCATTTACCCTTATGTTGAGAGATAAACCTGGAGTCTCCGTGCAGGCTTTGTTGAACCAATAGATATAGTCTCAAAGGGACTCGCGTGTTTTTTTCTAATACCTTTGCCCGAACAAGTGCACGGGTGCCCGTTCCACTTGTTTCTGTGTAGCGAAGGCTTGGGAGAATTGGGATATTAATTCTTGAAAGTTCCAAATGGATTCTTCCTTTAGAGAAAGGAACCAGTTTTGTGCTGCACCTGTTAATGTTAGTATAAATACCCTACATGCCGCAACTTCGGATATGGATGTCATTTCCATATAGAGTGTGAAAGATTTTATATGTTCCCGAGGGTCAGCATCTCCCGAATATCTTGGCAACCTGTCAAGTGTTGATGGTGGTAAGATCACAATTTTCTGCTGGATTTTTTTGCAAAATGCCTTGCTCATGGTTATAGGCATTTGGGGTGCTAAATCTGCACGCGACGATGGCAAGGATGCATGAGTATCAAGGCGTGAGATCAATTCCCTGATATGATTTTGGAATTCGTCCCTGAAGCCAGATACCGATTTTGTTAAATCAGCATTAAAAGTATTTTGTTGACTTATAAAATCCAGATTTGAAGCCGGTGTCTTGCTTTGTGCTGGATTGTCTTCAATGGTTTTGGACTGCGAGGTACTCGGGAGCTGATGATTCTTGTTGGTGTCTGATTCCATTTTTTTTCCAAGTAGCTTTTTGTATCGAGGTTCCCACAAACGGCGCCAAATGATGTGGCCAAATTCTGTCCTGCTTGGTTAGTGAAATAATATATTAAGATAAAACAACAAATAAAGACAAAGGGTGGCTGTTGATGAGCCAGAAATACCCCCTGGGGGCCAAAAATATGTCTTCGATTATTTCAAAGGTACAAGTAGGAATTTTCTTCAACAATAATTTTGCAATTCTAATTGTGGAATAGAAGCAGACATCTCCTTTTTCTTCCCCCTGGCTCTCTCTTACGACTCCTTTTTTATAGGCAATTTGCATGCTGATGTGGCACTGGTTATGCTAGGCAACTCATGCCAGGAGGTGGCTTCACTTGACAGCTTTTTCGTGTGCGAAAATTGTGTAGCGGTGGAAATTGGGCTCTTGGAGCTGGGCCTTGGATGGGCTGCCAAGTCCCATAAGTTGGGATCTTCGGAGCTGGGCCTTGGATGAGAATTCCTGCAGGGGGGGCTTGTTTTGCCCTATCACTGGTTACTAAACTTATTATTTTCCTTGTTCTTATCGAGTTTATCGGTTAAATATTTCTTAAAATAAAATGTCGAAAATTGGTTCCACATGGTCAAATCCGATTGATATATGTAAAAAGGAACTAAACATAAAACCGAAAAATTCAACAAATTGGAGATATTAGTTGGTCATAAATTGGTAAAAAAATTCAAATCATTTAAACTCTCCCAAAAATTCAATTGCTCAAGTAATTGAAGATATACCACAAAGGCACAAATCCAATCCAACTAATATATGTGGAAGAAAATCCTAAACAAGCTATACTAAAGAATTATACATTAAACCATGGGTTTTCCCGGCATAACCCCAAAACCGCCATCATACTCCTACCTCATGTCAATCCCACCCCTAATTAATTATATGATATGTGTATATTTATTATGTGTGAACACCTCGATTTGTTACTTAAACAGATTATTTGAATTAAAATTTTGTTTCGATAGTGATTGTATATTGGATTGATTTACTTTAAACTTATGCTCCTATAATAAATTTATTTTCAATTCTAATTTTTTTTGATATACCCTAAACAATCTTGATGATCTTGAACTTGAGGAGGTTGAGATTGCAAAGGTACTTATTCTTCCTTCTTCACAAAGATTGGGCTTCTATGTTAGAGAATGTTTCAAAATATAACTAGAAAATATATTGTAAGGCTGCGTTTGGTAGCCGGTTTCTGGGTGGATTAAGTCGGGTTATCGAGTGTTATCCGACTTTATCCGGCGTTTGGTGCACACACACTAAAAAACGTCGGGCCCAAAGGATTGCGTTCGGGCCCGGATTACTGCCGTCCGCCCACATTTCGCCATATTGCGAAACACGCCCAGAAGCCGGCCTGCACGATTACAAAAAAACCCCTCATTTACCCTTAAACTACGACAGGCCAGGTATTAATAGGTTCTACCCTAATGTTTTCTCCATCGCAGAGACAAATCGGCGACCCATTCTTCCGATCTGCCCACGACGAATCAGCGACCCACTCCATCACAGAGACAAAACAGGTTTGGTTTTCTTGTTCTCGATTTTGAGTTCATTTTCGTCTTGCATTCTTCTGCTAGGCAGCGTTTAGGCAACGTTTTTTGGTTTTCGATTTTGAGTTTGAATTAGGGTTAACCGTGTTTTCTGTTTTCCTAAAACTTCTATCCACGACAGCTTCCATTCTTTAGTTAGGCAGCGTTTAGGGGTTTGCATTAGGGGTTCCAATTTGTCATCTTGTTCGGGTTTCGAATTTAGGGGTTCGCCTAAAACAGTCATTTCGTGTTAGCTGGGCATCTCATTAGGATTAGGGATTCGAATTACACTTTCAGCATGATTCTTTAAATTAACTGTTAGGAGTAGGGATTCGAATTACACTTTTCATATGTGTTTCACAATGTGTTTGATGTGATTAACAATAATATGTTTTCAGTTTTCATTGTGAGCACCCATACGTTGCCTGTAGTCTATATGATGAATAGGTTGGTTACG
>JAOWBN010250100.1:0-11642 GCA_028565015.1 Pinguicula moranensis | reverse complement strand
GGAACCAACTTTCCGGAGTTGATCCTTGTTTTTCGTCTTGCGCTTGTAACCTATTTTACCTCCCCTTGCCATCTGATTATGCATTCACAAAAAAAGAAGAGATCAGACAAACTGCTCCACAGAAGAGTGCATAAGTTCAAACATAGATACATGCTACAAAAAAATAAAAATAAACAAGACATTTCTTCCTCTAGTAGAAGTCACACACGCATACCCAGATTGTTCCAGTTTAACTTACTCTTATTTGAACCTTCCTTGTTGCAAACCAAGCAAGACCGAAGAAATGGCTCTCTTAACTGTTTCCTGCTCGAAGTACTACAAGTGCCAGTAATTCATAAACCATTGCACTGAAAATCAGTTTACCGAAGATAATTGAAATATAAGTAATTCCTCAAATTACTTCTACCAGAATAACGTAAGAACAATAAAAGAGACAAATCAATATTATGGGAATCTTTTGTTGCTATACTGAGTTCAATCAAAAATGCAAAATCACGATACACAATCAAAAACTTCTCAAAAACTATGCCCCAAAACGTCCATCAGAGTCCCTGCCCCCACCCCGAAAACAAGAATCAAAACCTACCAAATCGATCTGATTTATCCTTAACAATATATTCCCAAAATAAACCCTAGATCGAAATGAATTCCGAGCATTACCCCTTTCACCCATATTGAAATTCATATCAAAATACATCCAACACTCTATAGCATATCGATTTCAATGAAGATAAAACCACGAGATGGCAACGGCTGACATCCATTTCCTCATAAATTACAGATAGGAGAATCATTACCTTGAAAATAAAAAAGTTTGCGAATATGAAGGTCAAAGAAGATACGAATTCAACACATGAAACGGAAAAATCCAAATTAAACCAAAAAAAGGCTGTTACAAATTTCAATTTCTATATAGAGAAGCCCATCCCATTGACAGACAGAGAGTGCTGAATTACGTAAAATCACCCCACCCTCTGGATAACCCGTGCTCAGTCTTATTCTCTCTCTAATATATATATATATATATATGGAGGTCTATGGCTCTAAGTTGAGTGTCTGGAGGGTTTAAATTTTGGAAGCGAAGCAAAGCAAAGCAAAGGTATTTATTTCTATACATACAACGCGGAGTTCGAAAAAATATATCTTTGGCCTGACAAGTTTGTCCGTTCCGAGCCCGTCGGGTCAGTAGGTTCAACTCAACTTCTAGCCAGTCTCACTGGTTTATTTTAGATTTTACTTATTATTTTATTTTTATTATCTTTTCTATTTAAGAAGTTTGTAATTGTTTACGAAATTAGGTGGTTCAATGCGAACCTGTGTTACAATTTTGGTATTTCTTTATACTTTACGTGTTATGTTTGTTAGGATAATTTATTACTACATTATTAATAACAAAATTAGAGATGCATGTTTCTTCTATTTTCTACGAGCTTTTGACTCCTTGCCACTTTGTTTATATATTGATCATCTTTGATTCCCCTTCACATGATAACTCACCCATAGCCTCTGTATTATTTTTCATCTTAGTATATATTTTTATACTTTTTTTGCCTTAACTTGTAAGATATTATTTTCTTTATTAATATACTCTTTTTTGTGCAAAAAAATTGCATTGGCTTACGAGTTGATTTTTAGTTTAATTTTTTAAAAAATTTTAAGGTTCGCCCCCTAATTTGAGTCTCATAATAAAAACAATTGAGAGATTAAAGCTCTGTTCAATAAATCGTACCTGGCTGAAAATTGATAAGATAACTTATTTTTTAATAAAAAATTTAAAAAAAGATTTATTTTTGCAATCATCTCATAGGATAAAATATGGGTGTTTATAAAATATTATTATTTGGTCACTGCTAAATATCAATATTTAGGGCATGTGTTTGTACCGATAGTGATTTTATCATTTTACTTCCCATTTTGATTTTACTTCTCCTTTTAATTTTGTATTTTTTGAGTGTTTAGTAAAACTATGAAAAAATTGAAAAATTTGTTGAAATAATATTTGCAATCAAATTTTATAAGTTGATTAAATAGTGTTTGTAGTTAAATTTGGTAAGATAACTTTAATTTATTTACGAAATTACAATTAAAAGAAGAACTAGAAAAATAAAGTAACCTCCTACCTACTTCTGAAAAAAGGAGTTTTGGTTGGAAAAAAAGGAGAAGTGGAATTTTAAAACACTGTTTTTGAAATAATCTAGAAAAAAGGAGAATATGAAAAATAATATGAAAAATAAGTGCTACAAAACATGCCCAAAATACTTTCTAGAAGGTTCCACCGGCTACCTGGGTACTTGCTGAATCGGTTCAGGCTTCTTAGGTTGAATCGGTTCAGGCTTCTTAGGCTGAATCGGTTCAGGCTTCTTACGCTGAATATTTTAACTACATGTTAAAATTAAATTATTATGTCTTAACAAATTAATTGTACTAATTAGTTTAGCAATAAACTAGAGTTTTGACTTGGTTTGTATTGCAACGATAGGATGCAAGATAGAAGTTAAAAAAAAATAGGAAAAAAATAGTATCTTTCTCTAAGTAATAATTCTATATTTATGTAAAAAAAATTCGCACTAATCAGTTAATGAAAAAAATTAGAATTCTATGATTTATTTCTCTGCATAAACTTTTTATGTTTGATGCAAAAATAAAATGCACATATGCTTACTAGACTGTATTCATGTTCTAGAAATAGTACATCTTGCAAAATTGAACTTTAATGCATTAAACATTTCGGGAACAAATTTCTTATCATGCGTTCTGAATGCCAAAATCCACCTAGAGGCATAAAGCCTAGGTGAAACGATTAAAGCTGATAATAGAACAGCACCACAAGATCGAGCCAAAACATTGATTTTTTGAGGCATCATATACATGATGAATTCAATACTAAATGCATGACGGTTAAAAATTCAGTAGAACTATGGACAAATCTATTAAAAAAAAAAGCTACGAACACCAAAAATCTGTGTTACTACCAAATGCACGGTATAATTGGACCCTACTTGCGCCTCCAAGACTTCAAGTACGTTAGTGAGTATAACTCAGCGTTACTTAAAATAATGTCCGTTCTGAAGTTATGTGGTGAAAACATCACATACTCTGAGATGCTAAAGAAAACATACACAATATTTCATGCCTCTAACATGGTTATGTAACAACAATACCGAGAGCAAAAATTTATTGAGTATTCAGAACTCATTTCATGCCTGCTGGTGGCCAAGCAAAACAATACATTGCTTCTGAAGAACCACAAAGATAGACCCATCAGGTCTAAGCCATTTCCAAAAGTAAATGGTATAAATGTCCAATGGAAAAATCATCGAGGACAATATCAAGAAGACAGAGACAATCATTCCTGTGGGCGTTACTCAAATAGGAGGAAAGGCATACAAAATGTTTATAAAGTGTCCCCAAGGGAAACAGGTGTGCCAAAGCACACCTGAAATATGTGGCCAAGTGTTACCATTGTGAAAAAAGGACATTGGCCCCATAACAGAATCAAAACTGACCCCAGAGAGCCATACTGTGAAAACTGAGACAAACTTTGTCCAAACCACGAAAGACCTAGAAGCATCTACTGGCAAAAAAATAACCGCATATAATTTGTTTGATGCTGATCAAGAGATATTTGTCTATTTCGATATTAATTATGAATATTTTCTTTATTCGTATAAGTTTCATGCTTAAAGATTATTCTAGTATTTTTATTCCTATTTAAGACTATTCTCTCATTTTGCTAATCTTATGCATTTATTTTTCTAAAGATATGGGTAATGAAATATGTTTAGTTGATAGCACCACTACGGATTTAATAGACTAGGTCACCCATCTCTGGATGTCTTGAATCATGTCAAACTTTTGGATTCTGTTAATGTTAAGCAAGCTACTAACTTTTGTGGTCAAATTTGTCCATTATCCAAACAAACATGCTTGCCTTTCGTACCTAGTAATCACAGATCTCAGCATTGTTTTGATCTGATCCATGCCGATGTGTGGGGACCTTATAAGCAGGCATCTCTCACTAATTGCCACTATTTTCTTACACTAGTGGATGATAAAAGTAGATGTATTTGGACTTTCTTGTTCCACTCCAAAGATATTGTTCATCAGCTCCTCTCTAACTTCTTCACATTTGTTCAAACTCAATATGGGAATGCTATCAAAACCATTCGCACTAATAATGGATCAGAGTTCCTTAATTCTCAATGCCATATACTATTTACTCGCCTTGGTATCAATCACCAGCGTAGTTGCCTCTACACTCCACAACAAAATAATGTTGTGGAGCGTAGGCATCGAAGCCTTTTAGTAGTGGCTTGGGCTCTTTTATTTCAATGCAATCTTTCCAAACGATTTTTGGGGGAGGCTATACTCACTGCCACTTTTCTTTTAAATCGATGGCCGAGTCATGTCCTTAACTGGGTAACACCATATCAAATGCTTCATGGATCTCAGCCTGATCTCTCTATTCTAAAAGTCTTTGGCTGCCTATGTTTTGCCCACTCAAAATCACATCTCAAGGACAAGCTCGATCAGCGCTCCTTTAAGGAATATTTTGTGGGTTATCCTATGGGTCAAAAAGGGTACAAGGTCTATGTTCCTGCACAAAAAAAGGTCATCATCGCTAGAGATGTCACATTTTATGAATCCATTTTTTCATCTCAATCGCAAGACATCTCTTCTCCTGAAGTTTAGAATACTCCCCCAGATATTTGGCTTAGTTCTCTAGATTCTAGTGATCTAGCAGACACCTCTCCAAATAGTCCTTCCATAGTGGAGCATCCACCATCTTCTTCCTGCAATGTACCTATTTCAAATGAGCTGCCAGATATACCTCTGCCACGGTCTGAACTTACATCACAGCCTCCACTTCGTCAAACCCAAAGAACAAAGAAGCCTTCTGTCCTTCCCAAGGATTATGAGACCTCCTTTTCATGTACTTCTGCGATACCAACTCCATCTCATGCTTCACCGTCGATTTATGCTTACAACAGTGCATATAATCGGTTTGTTGCAAATTTATCTATAATCAATGAGCCAATACATTATAATCAGGCAAGGCATAATGCACACTGGATCAAAGCCATGGATACGGAGTTGAAGGCTTTAGAGGCAAATAACACCTGGAAATTGAAAATGCTTCCTCCTGGGAAGCGAGCTATTGGCAGTAAGTGGGTCTATAAGGTTAAGTGCAAGCCAGATGGCTCAGTTGATAGGTACAAGGCAAGATTGGTTGCCAAGGGTTACAGTCAAGTTGAAGGACAGGATTTTGCTAAGATTTTTAGTCCCGTTGCCAAGGTTGTCACAGTACAGCCCCTTGGTTACTCGAAAGATTAGAAAGGGGAGGTTTGTCTTCTTCAAAGATCTCTGTACAGCCTCAAGCAGGCATCTAGGCAGTGGAATGTTTAATTTACCAAGGCTATCCATAGCTACGGCTTCAAGCAGTCCTATCACAACAATTGTTTCTTCACTTTGCATCACCTCAGTTCCAATTATTTTTGTTGGTATATGTAGATGACATTTTATTGACAGAGACTGATCTTCAGAAAATTGAAGAGGTGAAACAATATCTTCATAACACCTTCACTGTTCGATATCTTGGAGAAGCACATTATTTTCTCGGTATGGAGCTTGCTAGATCCACATAAAGACTATATATCAGTCAACAAAAGTATGTCACATAATTGCTCTGTGATGCAGGGTATGTGGACAGTGCTGCAGTCTCCACTCCTCTACCTGTAGGCCTGAAGTTTGCAGCAATTGGTAGTGATAGCTCTCCTTTGTATCACAACCCTGAAAAGTTTTGAAGGTTGATTGGCAGGCTCCTTTATCTTAACTACACCAGATCGGATCTCACCTTTGCTATTCAACAGTTAAGCCAATTTGTGCATGAGCCTCATGACTCTCATTAGCAGGCCGCCACTTACATCCTGCGCTATCTGTCTGCTAACAGAGATCTTGGTTTGTTCTACTCATCTCATTTCACTCTCACTTTGACCGCATATTGTGATGCTGACTGGGGAACATGTAAGACAACACGACATTCTCTTACCGGTTTTTGCATATTACTTGGTTGCAGTTTAATCTCATGGAAATAAAAAAAGCATGCTACTATTTCCAGTTCATCTTCCGAGGCTGAGTATAGATCGATGGCCACTACTATCAGGGAAGTTCAATGGCTGACTTACATGCTCCAGGACTATCAGATCCACTCATCACTTCCAGTCTCATTGTATTGTGATAGCAAAGCCGCCATTGCAATTACAGCAAACGCGGTGTTTCATGAACGTATTAAATGCATTAAAATATATTGTCATGTTGTGCGTGATCAGTACAAGTCTGGTGTTATTCTCCTTATTCATGTTTCCTCTACACAGCAACTCGCAGACTTGTTGACAAAGAATCTCTCAGCATCACTTTTTTGTTCCCTTCTCTCCAAGATGAACTTGTGGAATGCTCCTCTTGAGGGGGGTGTTGAAGTTATCTGCTTGTGCTCTTGTTGATGGGGAACTACAATGCAGCAGCAATTCCCCTACCTCAGGTGAACTACAATGCAACAGTAGTTTCCTTGCTTCAAGTGGACGAGTACAACTGAATGCATATTTGATGCATTGCACAGATGAAAATATATCCCAGCCACACGATGAAGGTTGATCAGATGGCTCACCAATAATTCTTCACTCATAAAGACGCTAGCACGCTTATAGCACATTCATTCTTTTTTATTTATTACTCTGCGACTGGCGCCAAGTGGCTTGTATGTATACTGACACTCTGTATCTTTATGAGACCTAATCAAAATATAGGAGGCATTACATGCCGTAAGTTCACCATTTATCGTTCTCTCTTGAATTCATTCTAGCCCCGTTTACTAGCAATTCCGTCTTGGGAATTAATAGAGAATTGCTACTGGAATTGCACACCAAATAGTGGGATTGAGATGGATATGGAATTGAGCAAAAAAAAAAGCAATTCCACGTTTACTAAATAAATCCGAGAATGGGAATTAGACTGTCAAATAAACCTGTTGAAGCTACTTGGTGTTTTCACTCAAGAAACATCTACACGAAGCATGTTGAATCATTGTGTAGTGTCTATAACCTCAACAGGAATGGTGAACAAAATGATAAAGAGCCAATTCGGCAGCGTAACCCCAGATAGCACATCATTGATATACACAGATAATGATGAAAATCAACAATTGGGAATACCATGAGCATCATCATCCCCTCCACAAACTGGAATCCATGGCTTTCTCATGACCTTCTATTGCCCCTTTTGCTTTTTCTACTGCTAAATTCATCATCATCGGTGCCGCCATCATCTTCACGATCACCACATCATCATCATCATTATCATCGAAGGTGGAGATAGATCAAGTCTGGCGGCATCAATTGCCCATTTAATTAGCTTTTCAACTTCATCCTCACCATCTTCTTCTGTCTCCCGCTGATTGACAGGTACCACGCCGGAGCAAGTGACGGTTTCGTTTCGATTGCACGACGATGGCTTCTTGAGAGCTGCAAATTTGGTGAACAAGTCGTCCTCCGCAGTGGCACCGTCAAGTTTCTTTTTTCCCGAATTCATATCTACAGGAGCAATTTTAATAGAAATGCCAGCTTTAGGTGGATTTGGAGATTTTTTTAGGGCTTGGAAACGGCATTCGAGGTCGGCATCGATGGTCACGGAGGTGGAGGCTCGCGCCATGTGCGAATTGACCTTGAGTCTAAGAAGCACGTCGTCTTGCGCTGCTCGGAGCATCTGCTCCACCTCATCGCCTTTCGTGGGTTTTCTCCCTGCTTTGCTCATCCGCGAATGTTGGGATAGAAATCAAATCCTTCTTTTTGATAGGATTATTTTCGGGACTCAATCCCATCATTTTTAAAAAATTTCAAGGGTCATGGATTGAATTCTCCGACCCGTTTTGCCAAGTGTGTATCTAGTAAACATAGAATTACGCTCTAATTCTATCATAATGATGCATAATTCTGTCTAGTAAACAGGCCCTCTGTGAATTGAACTCAGCATCACGAGTTCCAACTGAAAGGAAATACTCGTTTTATAAACCTTAGCCCCAAATTTTCATAGGCCGTCCCTTTGGGGGCCTATGCCCCCTAAAATAATATTATTTGGATTCCTTTAAAAAAAATTGTCCCTTCTTAAAATTTTTGATTAAATTCATGTGAAATATAATCAAAAGTCAAGAGTCAAATATTGACATTTGTCCTCATAAAAAAAAAAGGAAAACTAAGAGTATTTTTGTATGATACTTTGTGTAAAAAACATGATTGTTGATGATATTTGTAATTTGTTAATTGGAAAATCTGAAATAATAAATTGCATAAAAATTCTGCATTAATATCGTCGTACACCATAATTAGGGCCGGTCACCCTAATGATATCTTAATGTTTGCTTGTAAGCTAGAGAAAATAGGAGATTAAATGCTAATAACTTTTGTAGATCGTAACCCTGAGCGGACGATACTATGCAACTATAAATTTTGCATATATAGGAATTGTATTTTTATTTTCGTTATAACACATATGCACTCAGTTTTCACTTACATAATACTAAATAGTGAAGTATTTCTTAGGTAATTTATACAGTTAAATTTTTTAATTAGCGGATATGTTTCCTTTGGATATCATGTCATCCTCAGCATATCCACATGAATTGTATATATAATTAATTATACACCAATATATAAGAAATTGTGAATTTGTAATTAATTATTTTGGTAATAAAGTTTGAGGGGAGTAAGAGTAACCCGGGAAGTGATATAGCGCAAGAATTCTCTCGCAAGAATTCACAAGAATGATGGACCACACCTGTTAAATACCAAATGAATAATTGTGATTTGTGTTCAACACGTGGGGATTGATATTTAACAGGCGAAGTCCATCATTCTTGTGAATTCTTGTAAGAGAATTCTTGCGCTATATCATTTTCCGAGTAAGCCACATCTATTTTAACTGGTCCACATTTGCTTGCACTCCAAACCCGAACATAATGAACCGTGTCTTAAAGCTGCTTCTAGCTTCTGCCAACTATATCACATTTTTTAGTGTTTTTAAATTGAATTTAAGTTTTTACTTGTGAAACTTTTGAAAATATTTATAGGCGAGTACAAGGGACCGCAGGCAGCAGCTGCAGGCATTAAAGCAATAAGTGAAATATAACTCAGATATTGATGGAAACATTAGTTCGTCAGTGATGAATTATTTGATCCTTTTTTACTTTCCATTACCAAACATCTACCTACTTTATTTAATTCAGCATTAAATAAAAAGTTCGGCAGAACTAAATCTCTAATTTGACAAATCTTCAAGTCTGCAGGCTATTATTGATCAATCTTCATAACTGATAGGTGTGGGCATTTGTTTATATAATTATTACGTAGTGAGATTAGGGGAATCTATAGAAAGTCAATGACCTCCACCACCGCGATCGGTTGTCGGGTGGTAACTTAGATTTTTGACAACTTATCGATGATTATTTGATTATTTGGTTCGATTATAATAATAACAGTAATAGAATCGAATAAAGTTTTGCTATAATATATCATAACTTAATCAAACAAAATAAAATTGAAACTAAAAACTGTCGGCTATTGAGTTTACCGACAATCGACGGATAATTGAATCAAAAATCAAAATGTTTTGGTAATTCTTACAAAATGACGTCATTTTAGAAAAAATAAAAAAATTGATTTTTAGTTATAACTAAAAGTGTTCGGTCATAACCGTAACTGAATCGAGCAAAGTTCAGTTATAATATTTTATAACCATAACCGAATCGAATGATCGAATAACCAAAAAAATTTGGTTATTCGGTTCGACTATCCGTCGATTCAGTTAACCAAAAAATCGACGAGTTTTTTGCTCACATTAGTTGTTGGTGATGGTAACGGTCTGAGAAGCAGCCACCGTCACTGACAACCGACTTTGCATTCTCGATCTCAAATTGCGAATTATGACTTTGCGTTTGCGAATTGCGACTTTCTTCCAGGTTTGTTCAACGGGTAGCACATTATTGATCAACAAATCTGAAGACTGAAATCACAATTCATATTTCAATTCGACTTTGAGTGCTTAGCTTATCCTCGGCTCCGGGTTCAGTAACTTCAGTTCCTGATCGGTGGCTTGGGCATCGGCGATTTCTTAGGGTAAAGAAATTTCAATTCTTCTATTCCCTTTGTCAGGCGAACTTGCCCTACACGGATTAGAAGAAAGAAGAATAAAGAGTATAAATGGATGTACACTATAATTATTAGTATGAGGCCTTTTAAGGGTAAAAGCCAAAGAACAAAACCATGAGCGCTTAGGCCAAAAGTGGACAGTGTGGTGAGCGTGGAGGAATGATGGCCGTGTAGAGACATTCTTCTCGATTAAGGTTTGAGAAGGGCAGGTTATTTGAAGGGATACTGGTGGTCCTTTGTTTTAGGGGAGGGATCTCCGATTTAAGGTCTGAGAATAACGATGTTTTAGGGGACGAATCCTCGATTAAGGTCCGAGAATACAATTATTTGAGGGGCACTGATGGTCCTGTGTTCAGGGGGATGAATGTTGGGCGAACTTGTCCGACATGGATTACGAGAAAGAAAAATGTAATATATAAATGGATGGACACTACAATTATTGGAATGATGGCTTTTGGAGGTAAAAGCCCAAGAAAAAAAAACCATGAGAGCTTAGGACCAAAGTGGACAATATTATTTCGATGTGATGTTCAATGTGTTTCAGGGGATGCATGTTGGGCTAATTTGTCCCACACGGATTTGGAGAAAGAAAAATGAAATGTATAATGGATGAGCACTATAATTATTGATATGAAACCTTTTGGGGTAAAAATCAAAGAATAAAATCATGAGAGTTTAGGCCCAAAGTAGTGGTCGGCAAACGAGCGGGCCAAACCATTTTGGTATTTTTATTAATTTTTCAAATATTTTTAGTATTTTTTTATTATTTTTATTTTTAAATAATAAAATCGGCGGGCCGGTTAAACCCGCGGGTTCAAAAATTGATCCCGCACCGGCCCATTTTAAAGAATGGGCGGGCCACCTAAGGCCTGCCACCCGCCCATTTTTTAATGGGCGAGCGAGCCCGTTAGCCCTTTTTGGCGGGCAGACTGAGCGGGCCAGCCTAACTCTAGCCCAAAGTTAACAATATTATTATAATCTGATGTCCAAATCCTAACAAATTTGTTTTCTAATCATTGTCTGCAAAGGAGGAGAGGGAATTGTAGTCTGTAGAAGGGATTTCGATGCACAACTTGGCTCATTCTTATTTCCATTTGACATAACCATAAAAAGCTTCCATTTTCTTGTTCTGTGCGATAGCCATAAGCGTGCTTGCTGCGTTGGTTTCTCGATCTTGATAATCATTTCTATTTGTATTGTCGGTGTTACCGTCACCACTTTCAGTTATTAGTGACTGTCTGATAGTTGGTGATGGGCTAATATGTCGGTGGCAAATAGCCGCTTCCACCGATAGTCAACAAGAAATGAAATACTTGATTTTTTTATTATTATTTTTGAAGACGTTTAGAAAAGCCATGGAGGCTTGGGTGGTTTGAGAAGGAAGTTTTCCATTGATTCAAACTTATTCTTACATCATTGGATTACATGTTTATATATGCTACAAAG
>JAOWBN010250099.1:0-23464 GCA_028565015.1 Pinguicula moranensis | reverse complement strand
ATCCATAATATACATATACAAAACTCAAGGAACAAAATGATTTTCATCATTCAGTATACATGAAACTAACAAGAGCATAATGCTCTAGGTCACACTAAACTAACATAGTGGACTCTACTGTCTCGAGGAGTCCTACCCCAATTGGACTCTAGGTCACACTAAACTAACAAAATTTGTTCAAAAATTCGGAATTTTTGAATTTTCGATTTTTTTTAAATCTGTTTATTATTCCTTTATTGATAGTCTGATTTGAATTTTGCTCTTTTTTCCCTAAACCCACCAGCTACCAGGACGTCTAGGAGATTTAATAATATTTATTAATTATTATTATTAATTTTCGGAAATTCGGATTTTTTGAACCGAATTTCCAAATTTTTTGATTTTTTTAGGGAAATTCAGAAATTCTGATTTCCGAATTTCCGAACCGATTTCCGATTTCCGAAAAAGATTACGGATCGGATCAAAAATCAGATTCCATTTCTGAAATAATTTTGGATCCGAACGGAAATTGCCATTTCAGATTTCTGATTTCCAAACGCCCACCCCTAGTGGAGCCACCCAAATCAAATCACCTTATTCAATTTGTACCAGAACCCGCGACAGGCTTGATTGGAGTGGCATCAACATGAGATTGGACAAGAACCTTTCAAGGTCATAAACGGACATCTGACCTTGATGCTGCACCAATGTTAATTGTGAGTGCGATTTCTGGTTCGAACATAGAGTAAGATAGTTTTGAAGATATTCACATGATGGATGAATTTGGGAATAAATTATTCACAAATGTCGTAGATGGACCACCTTTCAGTTTCGCAACAGTTTCGTGTTCTATTTTGAGCAATTCATATGTGAATGAGTTTTTCTTTGGAAAAGTTAGTCATCATTGTCGCAAAGTGAGATTGCCCAACCAATAGAAATCGAAGATAGATCGGTATGGGAATGGTCCTTATGATTCTCGGAGAAGATCAACCAAGGTCAAGATTCAATGGCGAATCGTTTCCAAGAAATGGGGAATGATACAATCTTGGATATGAACTATTATCTTGTTACATCTAATGGATAATATTATAACGTACATGAAGATTCGGATTCGAGGACGAATCCTTCTCAGGAAAGAAGGAATGATGTAGATATCTAAGCTTCTAAACGCATTTGGATTCTTGCATGGTCGAAAACAAAGATGATTGGTGTAGAAGTTGATGTGATCCAGGGTTCTTATGACATGAACCAAGGTGCACACCACAAGGATGAAATGGCACGAGACCCTTGGGCATTCCCTAAAGGGGCGACGACGAGAATTATATCAAATAGCTCGAGGATCGATCAAGGAATGGAATAAAGGTGAACCTACGATACTCCATGCTATGTCTCGAGGATCCAAAGCAAGCAAGGTGATCCATGATCCAACCCGAGGAGCAAACCATTAACCCAAGGCGACAAGGGATTATCTCAAGGAACCCATCATGCGATCACGGGCCGAATAAGTCAAGAATGGACTTATGAGATTAAAACCTTGGGCTTCAAGAAACCAAGGAGTGGACAACCCAAAAGTACAAGGCACATGAGCCCACTTAGTCCACAAACCTGGCCCAATTGAAGGAGTATGCAAGCCCATGAATGGGACAAATGGAATTCACGTTATAGTACAACCCCATGCATGCAAATCCAAAAGTCATGCAAAGGGGCATGCATGCAAGACCATGCAAAGGTTATTCCAATTCATGAGTCACCATGCAACGGACCTTGCACATTACGTGAGAAGTCTCAAAATTGAAGTTCACGTACACAAATTGGTCCATGTAAACTCATGCGTGAGTTTGCATGAATTAAATAATGCATGGCCAAACAAGGCTAGGGAACCCATGCATGATCTACAAGGAAACATTATGATTCCATGCACGGGCAACAAGAAGCACACAATCATGGAACTCTATGCATGTTACGGACAAAAATTATTCAAGAGTATGCATGGCAATCTCATGCAAAATCCATGCATTTGGAGATGTATGTTCAAAAGCTCATCAAGTCTCGGTCAATGCATCATTGAAGGGACATGCAAACTTCTTACAATCCACAACATATCCAGTATATTCCCAACTAAGTTGGGGTTTGGGGGGTCAGATGTACGCGGCCTTACCCAATATGCATTGCGTCATTTGGTATATTGAGTTCCAACAACTTCACTAAATAGAAGCACTGAAATTTAATAGAGCCATTTTGCTCTAGTCCATTTGTACAAATAAGAATCCCTTTTGTTACATGATTTCTTCTTCATATAGATAGAGCATTTCATCGCTCCACCGAAAATTCCCTCTGCCCCAACTGTACTTCAGCTTGGTAATTTCCACCGCCTGTCCAGGGTTGAGCCCTGGGATTTGACGGTGGACTTAAAAAGACACCTGCCTGTAGCTCAAAGGATTAGAGCGCATGGCTACGAACTACGATGTCGGGGGGTCGAATCCCTCCTTTCCCACAACCGGCCCAAAAGGTCTGGTACCCTCTGGGGGTAGGAATGATCGGGATAGCAGACCAAAAGCTATGAAACTCAAAGCTAAAAGAATTATCAATAATGACTCTTCCAGCTCCATTTGCAAGGCAAAGGGTGGTCATACATGGGTCCAAGACAAGGAACTTGGAAGGTTGGCCAAATGGGATTAATTTAGTACTCCAAAAGCCTTGGTCAACGTTGTATTTAATGCATTCCTAAAAAGTAGATTGCTATGTTAAATGTACTCCTTGGCCTATAAAAGGGAGCTAGGGTCGAACCAAATGGAGAAGTTAGTTTTGATTTGTAAGTTTTTAAGCTTTGTGTGAGACAAGTTTTCCTTAATCTTTTTATAAGATTTTCTTTCAACTTATCTAAAGCTTTGTTTCAGGTTTTAGTGACGTTGAGCAAGACTTATCCCTTGATCTAGGTTGAGACAAGTTCTTCTCTCGGATCAATGTGTGGTATCTTTTCTAAAAACATACGTAGGCTTGGTTCCCACCTCCTTATTGGTGATGTGTCAAGTACTCAACAACGTTTTCAAATTGTCGATCCTTTTGAACCACCAATATTGGTATTGGGTTTAATCACAAGTTGGCTAGGTTCATATCATTTGTTATCAGAGCTCATATTTGAGCACGTTGGGCTACTCTAGTTGTTGTTGGTTCATGGCTCCTTATAGCCGTCGGGTCACCTTTACTTGTAGTAGATTGTATCCTTTCAATTATTGGGTCACCTTCACTTGTAGATGGCATTTGGTTTAGTCACAAGTTGGCTAGGTTCATATAAGATGTCCAAGCTCCCAGACACATTTGAGTTCTTGCATGATCCAAAGGAGTCCTAGCCCAAGTGGACTATTCTAGAGCAGTTCTAGGCCAAGTGGACTCTGTCATTTCGAGGAGTCATACCCCAGTTGGAATTTGTCGACTCAAGGAGTCCTACCCTAGTTGGACTCTGCCATCTCGAGGAGTCCTACCAAGTTGGACTCTGCCATCCCGAGGAGTTCTACTTAAGTCAAACTGTTTAGAGTCATTGTCTACGAGGAGTCTTATGCAAAATAAGGAGTCTTATCCCAAAAAAAGAAGCCCGGTCCAATTTAAATTATTCCTTTTCTTCTTAGTTATTATTTTTAATTATGTCAAGTTAGGATTCTTATTATTTTAGGAACTTTTGAATTAGGATATTTGCCTATAAAAGGTCAAATTCATTTTCTGTAATGGGTGAAGTTTTATTTTGATTATTTTATGAACCTAAGAGGAAACTCTTCATTATTTAATTCATTGTTCTGGAGAGAATTAGGTTGCACGACCTTAGTTTATGTATGTAAAAGTGTGCCATTGATTTCGTGTTAATCTTTGGGTAGAGCTATTGTTAAATGTTCAATTGAATCTCTTGTTTTATTCGTTTCCAACATATTAGTTGGAGGCTGATGAAGCATGATTGATTGGGTTCTTAAGGCATAACACAATTCTCCATCTCGTTTCTTTCCATCAATTTTATTTTGTGTAGCTTTTTGTTGGGTTGCACGCCAAATCCTTATTTTTTATTGTTCGAATTCGATTGTCTTTTGTGCAAGTATTAAATTTCCAAATCCACATTTCTTGCTCACATACGAAGATTCGTATCAATGGATCGCTAGAAAATGTGCAAGTGATGAAGGGCATTCTGAGACTCTTTGAAATGTCATCAAGACCCAAAGTAAATTTTTAAAAAAGCAATATCACGGGAATAAATATCCTTGAACCTGATTTGCATGCATATGCTACCTGTCTAAACTGTCTCACAACCAAACTACCACAGTGTTATCTTGGTTTGTCTCTGGGTGCTAACCCAGGTAGAACAACCACATGGCAAGGGGTGATAGAAAAACTTTTGATTTTTTTTTTCAAGAATTGGGAAAAATTCTACCTCGCATTCGAGGGTAGAATATCACTCATTAAGTCCACTCTTACAGGAATGGCAACACACTACGTATCCATATTTAAAGTGCCAAAGGAAATAATTGTCACCATACGAAGAATCCAATCAAAATTATTATAAGGGGAACATTTTAGGATTCCAAACCTATACACTGTATCAAGTGGGACATCCTCTTCCTAGAAGTAAGTCAAGGCGGGTTAGAGATTAAAAATCTAGAGTTATTCAACTTAGCCGTGCTCGAAAAATAGTTATGGAAGATCTTAACCGAACAAGATGGCCTACCCAGTAAGACACAACAACCCCTCTACCTGAAGCCGGAGGGATTGTATAGAGACTATATGGCAATCACTGCAATTGACCAAACATCTAGATGGTGGCGATATGTATGCAAGCTAGTGTGCTCGGCATATTGGTTCAACAACAATCTCCAACGAAAAATAGGAAATGAGGAGGATACCCTATTCTGGCAATCGATGTGGGCGATCTTGGGATGTCCAGTCGATTTTTGCGACAGACTATACTCAATCAAAAATAGATAAGAACAACACAATCACTAAAAAAGGGGGCCCACAGAGTGATCAGTTGACCTGACTCTGGCACTGGCGTAGACCATTATATGATCAGGAATTATTACTAATTCCTATATAAGAGTCTGTCATTGTAAGTATCGAGTTCCATCCGGAGGAGAAGGACAACTGGAGATGACACTCAAACAGAGAGCCTTCCGTCTACACAATTTGCTTGTAAGGTAGTAAAACAATTTATGGGTATTTATGTGCATGACAATGCAGTAAAGGCAACAAACTGGAGAAAAGGCTCACCAAGGCGCATGCGGGCCTTCGATTGGCACTTGAACCAGGAGAGGATCACAACGTTATGTAAGCTGGACATTCGAGGAGTTCCCTTTGCGCAGCTGCTCGCCCTGGTTGTGTTTTCTTCCAAACAAACGAAGAAACCCTCCACCATGTTTTCTTCGATTGTGGCATCTTATATAATATGTGGCAAAATCTCTCAAATGGCTTGGATGCTATCACATAGGGAGCATTATTTTGCTGTAGCATTATCTCCAACACTCGAGAATAATCATATGGAAGAAGTGGTGTGATACATGAAAATCATTTTGGCACAACATAGTGTGCGGGCTATATAAATCCCGCAACAATTTTGTGTTCAATGACATACAACCGAAGAGCGAGAAAATTCTAGAGAATACTAAAATCTTCACCTTTTTTTTGATAAAATAAATTAGATGTTGGGTTGGTGTTAGGGATTGGCTATAGAATCCCCGCATATGTATTAATTTTAGATGCGCGATCAAAAATACACATTTGATAATTTTGTACTTTTTGGCAAAAGGTACACAAACCTAATAAAATAATAATTAATTTTTTATCAAAAAAATGTAGCAACATGTAGATAAACGTACTGGGACAGGTTAATAATTTTGTTGGATCGGGCCCAAAAAACATGAGTGTTAGATTAAGGCTCTGTCCCCAATTAGGTTGTGTTTGATAAGGCCCAAAAGAGGAATCGGGTTTTCAAGCCATGGTCCATAAATGTGTCAAGCCTGTTGCAACATGGTAAGTGTTACACTCTTAATCCTTATAGGAATTATCGGTGCTAGCTTGGTGCGGTACCTGCACGATGGACACAAACTTGTGCATGAGAAAGTTATCAGGCAAATGTTGGGTGTTGTCATATGGTAGCGCGGGTGCAATGCGTGCGCCATTCACAGCCTGGGCGCAATTGAGAAAGCTCTCGGCAGGCGATGAAATTTTGGAGCACTAATGATAGTTTGTTGGCACAAGATGTAGTCAAAATGAGTTTGGTTGGCTTAGTGCAGTCATTCGGTCAACTTTTCTGAGACATGATTTTTGAGGCATGGTTGGCATACGTCTGATGGCACGACGTGTGCCAGATGGGGCAAAAGATTATGAGCAGGTGGCACGCGGGCATTGAGTGATGCATGCTCATTATGGAAGCTAAAGATGTTGTGTCCACAGTATAGGCACGATGCGAGGCACGGGCGCACAAGGCATTTCAGCCTTGCACTCGGTACAACCTCGACAATGTTTCAGCAGATTGGCGTACAGGTTCATTAGGTATTTGGCCTGGTGCTCGGTAGTATGGCACAGGCTCTCGATGAGTAGATATGCGCAATGGCCGAATGTGCAGTATGCAAGCTCGACAAGCACTTGCATACGCCCGACAAGCATTGGTGCGCAGGCTTGGCATATGATGATTTCAGACGGTTATGGATGATTTTGGCTACTTTGCTCCGCAATCTGATGATGGTTTTCAGTACTTCTTGGCAGTTAAAAAAACTTGTCTAGTCGGCTCTAGCCACCTGTCCCATGATGGAAATCCTGCCTATGTTATGGCTAATGTATATATGTGTATTGTTCAAGTTTTATAGAACTCGAGAAAGATGAGGGAGAGGGAGAGAGGGGGAGAAAGGAGAGAATAGAATAGAGAGTCAACGTACACTTGAGTCATTTCTAAGAGGTATTGGGCTTGTTAGTGGAATAAAAAAGAAAAGGGTTGGAGTTTGCCCCGTATGTCGTGTGTGCTCTTTGTTTCATGTTCTTTGAGACAAACTTCACTCAAACTCGTGGGAAAGGGTGATTGATTAGGGAATCCGAGTGGAATGGGAGAACAAAAATTTTGCTTTGATATTCTCCCCGCGATAATAGGAAAAATGGGTCGTGTTACGCTGCCTCTTCCATTCGTCATGCCGATGGAAATGGGTTGTAACGTACTCCCTTCGTACCTTGAACCACGATTGTTGAGCACAATGTGTAGCTGGGGACAAGATCATAGTTTTACTTGATCTTGAATTCACATGTAAAGAAAAACATTCTAAATTATTTATGAAACGTATAGTAGTAGGTAGAACAGAACTAGTGGTTGGCAAACGGCGGTTGTTGGGTTGAAAAATCCACCCAGCTTTCCTATTTTCTGAAAAATGAGTGGTGCAAGCCGGCCCATTTACAAAATGAGCCAGGCCAACCCGACACGCCAACAAAATGGGTGTTGCCGCGCTAGGCCACTTTTGCCCATTTTGCCCGTGTAACTATTTTTGGTGTTTTGCCTGCTAAAAGAATTGCATTGTTTTAAAACCAATAATAAAAACCAGAAACAAAAATAGATTACATAAACCTATTTTTAACATAATACAGATCGGGTGAGTATTAATTCCTCGACTTTAAGGAACATATTTGGATTGTCATATAAACCTGCCTTCATATGCCTCCTTGCCTGTCTCATTAGCCAAATAGGAGGCCTATCCACTTCTTTCGCTTTTGCGGCATTAAGTAACAAAGGTTCCTTCGCGTTTTATAGCTTTTGGCTTTGCAACATCCCCTAAAACATGGTTGAAACATTCACAGTTGGTAAAGGTATAGTTCAACTAAAATTAAGTAAAAGTATCCAGGGCCCATGAAAACTGAAACCCAAAAAAAATTGGTTCAAGCCAATGATCAGATCAAAACAAAAATGGCAAACAAGTTGCTCAAAATATAAGGTAAAGGGATGCTTAGAGTCAACACAAGCTCAATTTATCTTATAAGAAAACATTCCAAGAATTTGCAATCTAGTGGGCACAACATTAAGCAACAATGTAAGGGATTACGCTGCCCAAAGTCCCATTATTGTACCAATGCAATGGATTCAAGAAAAACAAAATAGATGATACGGGATTCGTCAATCACAACCAACGGTTCATCACTTTATAGAAATCTGAATATAACTAGGCTGCATTCAAGCATCCTCAAATGGTAACGCCTTGAAGATAAATTTTTACATCAAATTAAAAACAATTTTTTCACAAACTAAAACTAGTAAGCCTAAAAAAGATCAGTTCATCAAAGGGAATTCAAAGTTTCATATTTTCTAGCAAAACCAGTGAAAACACAAATCTCATTTGTTTATTGAGCGAAAAAACTAACTGAATCCCAAGGCATTATCTTAAATGATAGCATGTTTAAGTTCCATACTTTCGAGTTTTCTTGAATCTTCTCTGGCGACACAGATGGACAGTGCATGATGACCCGGATGAACAATTTCTTCCCCTCCACACCTACCACCGCCGGTCACAAAAGCTTCCCTGGTAACACCGTCCACTACCCCATCCTCTACTCCTCTCAAGGGCAGCCTCACGCGCCCGGGGAGATCCTATATAGCCCCAGCCTTTAGCCGTAACCCCCAACCCCACTAGTCTGATAAGATATTTAACCTATGGACATTACCTCCCCACCATCTTCGGAAGCTGAGGCGAGCTAGAAATCAACCTGGATTTCAGCACCTTCAACAAAATCCGCATTCCGCACATGACCGGCTAGGGCCGTGGGTGGAAAGCTTACCTAGGCAACCAGAAACAAGAAGCTTCTACATTACAAACTTTCCACCCATTTGCGACAAAGAGCGATTAGAAAGTTTGCTCAAAAAGCAGGGGACGCTGCAGGACCTATCTATAGCGCGCAAGTTGAGTAATACTGAACAACCCTTCAGTTTCGTCGAGTTCAAAGAGATTGATGACATGGAACTCATGCTACTGCGCCTGAATAGCATTTGGATAGGGTCGTACCAACTCCAGGCCAACTAAACGAGATTTCCGAAGACTACTAAGTCACAGAACATGGATGTAGCCCAAGTTTGAGGGAAATCCATGGGGATGCCGAGGTTGGCCAAACCTGCAGGTAATCTGAAGCCAACCTGGACTAGCATAGTCACTAAACTCCCGACCGATTACCTGGGTAAAGTAACTACCGTAGGTCCATCAACTAGTCATGATAAGACTACAATAGGAACAATTGATGAAGCCAAAAGGGGAGATCTAACTATTAGACTCACGACAGGTGAAAATGACCGCAAATGGCTTGATAAGAGCTATGTGGGCACATTAAATGACCGCGCCGCATGGCGTGATCTCCAACTAGCTTTAAAATCTACTGGTTACCTCAATATAGTAGCTAGCCCACTGGGAGAACGTAAAGTACTGCTATGGGAGGAAGCCTCCATCGACTTGGTTAATTTTATTGGTCATGATAAGATTTGGCTATCAAACTGGGTGGTCTCTGTCACCCCGTGGACCTTATCCTTATCTAGCTCAGAAATCCACCGCCTGGTCAGGATCAAGATTATCGGTTTACCTATCCATGCTTGGACTCCTACAATCTTGTAAGGCAATTGGTAACTGTGTGGGCACCTTCGTGGATATTGACAATATAACATTATCTAAGAGATGTTTGGATGCTACTCAGTTGAGGATCAAGGTAAGTTCAAACCACACTCTATACCAGACTTTCACGATAGAGATTGATGGTGATCCATATGTGCTCCACACCGTGGAAGCTGATGTTTGTCGAGCACAAGTAGGGATATGGAATGTATGCACTGATTCTGACACAAGTATGAACAGATGTAGAAGGCCTATCTATTCATTCGGATGGGATGAATTCAGTCAAGGAATTAGAACATTTTGAGGAAAAACTCCCTCTGAGGAATGAGGTGCTATGCATTGAACCAGGTATTGATACACCTTTTGGAGTTATGATGGAGGATCCTGTGGTGCAAAAGTGGATGCCCAAGAAACTTGACTGGTGGCCAATGTGTAAGAAGCAGGTGATTCCCCTTGATGTAGTGGATATATCCAGTCCTGAGCTTGATGTAGCAGTATCCTATAGGCCTGAAGCCTCAGGCCACCACCCACTACTTCTTCTTTTAGGAAACCACACAGAGACAGAAATTAAAGCTACATAGACGTTGTTCCTGAATAAGCCTTATGCCCCCAACCATCTAAGGGGTTAAATCTTTCCGCGGTTTCAGTCTTGGATGAAGAAGAAGAGAAAGGTATCACCATTGTGGGAAATCTGGATGTTGACAATGTGCCGATACCCGCGGGAGACCATGGAACAGAGGCTCCCATGTCACCATTAGGCAAGATAGTTCCTGTAGAAGGAAACAAGATGGTGTTGTATAAGTGCCCCGCAACAATCACTCAAGAGGAGAAATGCACTGAACAAGACCCTCTACCAGTGGAGAAGGCAACCCCTCTACTAGTGGACTTCCCATCCTTAAATAAGACCCGCAAAGTATTGGATCTGGGCAGAGCTTAAAACCTAGTTACTCTGTATGAGTGGATTGGCTACTTAAGTGATCAGTCCCTATCCCATCAACATGGAGTGCAATCCCCTGACTCTGAGCAGGGCCATGTCTCAAATAATCTGGAGCATCTGCAGGCTGAAGCTGACAACATATTGGAAGTAGGAAGCCAACTTGGAATCTTATATTAGCCAAGTAAAGAACACTTCAGATACCTTCTCATTGAAAGCCATTAGAAGGCTGCTATGCCTACAAGGCCCCCAATGGGAGCTGCAACAAAAACCTCGGTTAATGAACCTGCTCACCTATAATGTTAGGGGACTTGGGAGTCAGGGAAGGAAAAGAAGAGTCAAGAAGATTATTATGGAACAGAAAGTTGATTTTATTAGCATACAAGAGACCAAGATGGGAACCATTGACACGGGACTTTGCACATTCTTATGGTATGACTCAGATTTTGATTTGTGTTATAAAGGATCCATGTTATCTGGAGGTTGGTTGTGTATCTGGAACAAAACAAAGTTTAAAAGAAGCAGCATATGCGATGGAGAAGGTTTCTTAGGGGTTACTGGTACTTGGCCGGGTGATGATACTATATCAAACATGGTTAATGTATACGGACCTAGTGACCTAACCAGTAAGAGGATCCAGTGGGAACAACTTCACCAACTCCAGTCTGCTCATGTTGGTGAAAAGTGGTGTCTTATGGGCGACTTCAACGCTATGTTGGATCATAGTGAGAGAAAAGGGGAAAGCAACCACGCATATACCCTGTAAACCAACCTGTTTAACAGCTTTGTGAATAGTTCAGGTTTACATGATCTGAGGATGCAACGTAGAAAGTTTGCATGGTACTTAGATTCCTTGAGATCCATGAGTAGGTTGGACAGGTTTCTGATTAATGACTTGTGGTTAGGAAATACCAATACATGGGTGCAAACTAGGCTAGACAGAGACGACTAAGACCACTGCCCAGTTAGCCTAGTTTCTAAGTTGATCAACTGGGGACCTAAGCCACTGAAAGTTCTTGATCCATGGCTTTTGGACAAGGACTATTAACACCTTAGTGGAAACTATATGGATCAGCAGTAACTGTCAAGGGTATGCAAGCTACAAGATCAAGGAAAAAATAAGAGCAGTGAGGGAAGGTATCAGAGCATGGAATAAGGAAGCTCCAAGAGATATGGTCACAGAACGTGAGAAACTGCTCAAAGAGCTGAGAGATATGGAACTGTATGCTGAACATAATGTTGAGGATGAGAAAATGCAATCTGACATACAGGTTATCAAACTCCAACTGGTGAATACTACAAAAAAGCTAGAATGTATGTTGTATCAGAAATCTCGGGTGAACTGGCTCCAGCAAGGTGATGCTAACACGACTTTCTTCCACAAAGTAGTTAAAGGAACAAAAGAAGAAATAGCATTCATGGGGTATGGAATGGCCTTGGATGGATAGATGATGTTGCTGGAGTCAAGAAGTGCTTTAGAGACCAGCACTTTGCTGAACGCTACACTGAGCAAGTAAGTCACAGGCCACGAATCACAAACATGACATTCAAACCTCTGGACAACAGCTCTATTCAAAGTCTGCTGGCCGCCTTTTCTGAGATAGAAATCCTTGCAGCTATAAGAGCTTGTGGCAGCTCTAAGAGTCCCGGGCCAGACGGCATAAATTTCAGATTTGTGAAACATTTTCTCCACATCATGAAACCTGACATACTCCAAACGATGAGGGAGTTCTACAGAAATGGACAGCTGACCAGGGGAAGTAATGCGGCAAACATAACATTAGTATCTAAAGTGGTATCACCCCTGTAGGTTCAGGATTTCAGGCCTATCACATTAATAGGTGTTATGCCTAAGATTATATCTAAGGTGTTGTCTAACAGAATCAGCATTGTCATGAATCAGGTGATCTCTAACAATCAAATGACATTCATACATTGAAGAAAACTATTAGACAACATACTCATAACCAATGAGATTATGGATGAAATGAAGAAACTAAGGAAGCCAGCTCTGATCTTCAAAGTTGACTTTGAAAAAGCCTTCGACACCTTAAACTGGACCTACCTTGAGGATGTAATGAGGCAGATGCATTTCCCTCCCTGCTGGACAATGTGGATCAGAGAACTGCTGGCAACAACATCAGCGTACATACATGTCAACGGCAGCAAAACATGAGAGTTTTATTCCACTAGAGGATTAAGTCAAGGTCACCCTATCTCTCCCTCACTGTTCTTGTTGTCTGCAGAAGGACTTTCAGTAATGTTTAATGAAGCAGCAAACCTGAGACTATTTCAAGGCCTTGAGATTGGTAAGGATAAAGTGAATATCACCCACCTGCAATTTGTGGATGATACAATGCTATTTGGCAGAGCTTCATGGCAAACTGTCAAAGCATTCAAGTGTATACTTCAGATCTTTGAACTAGTATTCGGCATGAAGATCAACTTTGGCAAGAGCAGTTTAATTGGTGTTAACATACCTGAAGAAATTCTGGCTGAGATGGCAGCTTTTCTGAACTGCAAAACAAGCTCCATCCCTTTCCAATATCTTGGACTGCCTATTGGGGCAAGCATGAAGAAAATGAACTCCTGGAAGACAGTGATAGATAAAGTCAGCAGAAAACTAAAATCTTGGGAAAATTAGTCTCTCAGCTGGAGGCAAAACCATATTAATTGATTCGGTACTCTCCATGTTACCATCCCATTACCTATCCTTCTTTTAAGCCCCACCTAAAGTCCTAAATCAACTGACAAGCCTGCAGAGGAACTACTTCTGGGGCAGCAGTACAAAAAAGAAAAAAAATGGCATGGCTATCATGGACAAAGATTACTATCCCTACGCACCAAGGTGGACTGGGGTTACGCTGCCTGCAATCCTTCAATGAGTCTATGCTGGAAAAACGGGAGGACAAGATACTAAATAGTGAACAATCTCTGGCTATGACCATCCTGAGATCTAAATACAGAGCTGATGGCCTACTATCACTTGTTAACCTCAGAGAACTGAAACAACCAGTACAAGACATAGTTGGACCATGAGGTCGGAGGAGAGGAGCAGCCTATGCTTCAAGGTAGTGGAATGAGCTCCAGACATTCCTAGCCAACAATTGGTTTGAAGATAACATGATCATCAAAATGGGACATGGGTCAGGTGTGAGATTTTGGAAATATAAATGGCATGAACAAGCCTTACTCTCAACCATCTACCCAAGGTTATACAATGATGCAACAAATAAAGACATTTCTGTATCAGATTCTGGAAACTGGAACTCTGGAGCTTGGGTTTGGACTTGGTCATGGAGAAGGGAACTGTGTGATTTTGAGCTAACTTAATTGGCAAATCTAACATCTGTTTTGCAGGATCACTTGCCTCACCTGAATGAAACTGATGCAAACATCTACGGTGAACACAATCCTGATAAATATACAGTGAAAGCTGCTTATGCCAAGATCAAATCCTAGATACAGTCCAGCATATCTGGAACAAGTATGTACCTAGGAAAATTAGTATTTTTTCATGGAGACTGATTCAAAATTCTAATCTACAGGCCAGGGCTATCATCTTGGAGGAGCAAGGTACATATTATACTTTTTGCAGGAACTCTAGAGAAACGAGTGAACACTTGTTCGTTGAATGTCAGTTTACCAAAGAAGTAGAAAGTAAAGAAGTGGCTGCGAGGGTCATCTGCACAGTCCACCATAGATCCTACCATCTTGGAACACTTAGCAGCAAAATCAAATCAGGTAAACAAGGAAGCCTAAATGGCAATCTGGATGGTAATTAACTGGTTAACATGGAAAGAAAGAAATCAGAATCATTTCAGTAACATTGTAGCGTACACTGATCAAATGGTGCATGACATACAAAGAACTAAATGGTCCTGGATACGAGCTGGTAGACCAAAAAAATCCTCCACTTACTCTCTTGCGCATTGGATCCTACAACCTGAAACCTCCATGTCATTTAGGCCGTAGAGTTATGCAAATCTAATCCCATTCTTCATAACAAATCCCTACATTCTAGTGTTGGATCATGCCCGGTAGACGACGTGGTGATAAACATCAGATGCTAAAGAGAAATGCTTACTGGTAAGTTGATACTTATGATCACAAGAAGAGTTGTGTACCAAGACGCAAAGGCTTGATAAGTTGACAATTATGACACTTGTGGAGGTATGTACCAACAAGATTGAGTATGTCAAAACAATGTGCATAGAAAGGAAAGTTGATAACATACCACCTAAGTTGAGTTCACATTGATGAGGAATATAGGTGAAGTATGTATCAATCCTGCAAGACTGCAAGATTGCTAGTATACCAGCCACGTGAGGATTGTTGTTGATGACAGAACAAGACTGCCAGGGAAACAGAGAACAGAAGCACTAGGGTTGATTCAATGTTGTGAAGAGGGGATTGGATTAGCTTAAACTCCACGGACATAAAGACTGAAGCAGAAGTTGATGACCCACTAAGCTGAGATGGTTCCATAGCCATCTATGAAGCCGGGAGAGACATGTGCTTAGGACTTGCTGATC
Organism: Pinguicula moranensis; assembly: GCA_028565015.1. Taxonomy (NCBI): domain Eukaryota; kingdom Viridiplantae; phylum Streptophyta; class Magnoliopsida; order Lamiales; family Lentibulariaceae; genus Pinguicula; species Pinguicula moranensis. The sequence continues at coordinate 8,411 of JAOWBN010250099.1, read as the reverse complement.
CGTGAAAGAAAGTGAAAGTAGCATTACTGGAAGCATCGGAAATAAGCTTTCTCATTTACATTCTTTGTAGTTCCTTATAAATTGTGTAGCTCACTGCTATTTTTCATGTAAAACCTATTTTCTTTCAATATAAATTTTGACTTATCAAACAAACAAAAAAGTTCCGTACTTTCAATTCTTACATGGAAAGTAAGTTTTTTTTTAGATAAACCAAATTTTCATTGAACAAAAAGTATGTACAAAGAATTTCTTACAAGGGATAAGAAAGCTTTGAAGAAAAAAACAAAGAAACAAAAGATAAATAAAATAGAATACATCGTGTATCTTCGAGCAGTGTAGAGTAGATGAACCAAGGGAGGTGGACAACATCGATCAATTGAATCTTAGCTATGCATGTTGCCATATAAGACTACATGAGTCATTACTATCCCAGCTCTGCCTATTCCATGGAAAGTAAGTTATATAAATGTAAAGCAAGTTACATAAATAAATTATAAATATGTAAGGATTAACAATTAACTTTCAATAAGGAAGAGCAGAATGATTTTCTTCTTCATAGAATTCATCAAGAAAATAATCTTCGAGCGAATTCAAACTTTCAATTCTTCAACATTGGAGCTCTCAATCCTTAATCAAGGTCAACATCTTTACTATCTTAGGGGTCTAACCCTTATTTATTCCACAATCCTCCTAGCCATGCTGAAGGCATATTCCAATAAAAATGTGAAAATCGGAATGGTAAAGACATCATTTGTCAACTATGAAAGAACCAGGTATTTGGTCTTGTGTCTTTCCTACCATTATAACAAATTCAAGAGCCCTCTATTGCTATCATCACACACTTCAAAATTTGTATGGAGATAGTTTTTCAACTCAAAGTACTGACTATCATCACCCGTAGCCATATGCGAATTCGATGATGAGGGCCAAGTCTACCCAACAAGTTCCAAGCCAATACTTTTTTTTCGTTGGGTGTTGGTGATCAAACCCTCAAACTTTCAAACTTGATCTCATACTTGATATACACTTCAAACAAATAGGCTTCAACATTCTTGGCAATGCTATTGTCATCTAATACTCCCGTCCAATATTGAAATCTTGCAATTGCTCCTTCAAAAACTGTTATCTTAGCTGGAGGATCCAAGATAAAAGTCAAAGAATACAACAAATGAGGGGTAGCCCAATAGTTCAAATACTTACTCCTCATTGCTTGTATGTCACCTTCAATTCGCCCATCATCCTTATGTTTATAAAGATTATGCACCATAATTATAAGTTGATGTAAGACTAGAGGAGATGTAGGGTAATAATTTTCGAACAAAGTATTTGTGGCCTCATAGAAGACTTTTAAGAATTTGACAATCTTCTCAATGACCTCTTAATCAAAGAAAGTCAAGACTACTGGTGGATGAGAGAAAGCATCTGTGCGCTCATCAAATATTGTGAAAGAGTGCACTTTTACTTGGATGCTCTATTCAACATCACGTAGGTCGAGTTTCATCTTATTGGCATGTAGATATAGGCAAATAGGTCGGGCTAAATGGGCCCAACCCGCACTGCTCGTCAATGGGTAAAATGGGCCTAGCCCGCCCTTTTAAAAATAGGTAGCAGCGGGTAGAAAAAAAAGGATGGGTCTAGCTCGTCCATTTTTTAAATGGTGCGATCGCGCACTCGAATTTTGAGCCCGTTGGTTTGGCCCGCCCATCAATTTTTAATACTAAAAATATAATTTTATTACAAAAAAGGTTGTCTAGCCTGATGGTAAATTTGTTGCCTTCTTCAGGTGAGGTGGAGGGGTCAAAACCCATGTGTTTTCTACTTTTCTTTTCAAAAAATAATAATGTAATAAAAAAATAATACTAAAATTAAAAAAACAATGGTGGGCTTATACATTTAGCGGGCGAGCCTAGAATGGCCCGCTAAAAAAATGGGCAATTTTGGGCCCGCCCGTTTACAAAACGGGCCAAGGTCGCATCGCCTATTTTCAGAAAAAAGGTGGTGCGGGCTGGGTTTAGGAACCCATTTACCCATTACGGGCGGGTTGAACCTACCTCTACTGGCATGTTTTCATCCAAAATCCGAGGCTTGCAACCTAAGTAGACACATGAAGCTTTAAGGGCATTGATACGTTTGTTAGACACCCTTATCCAAGACACTACCTTTTCAACCTTGCCAACATACTCTTCTAAGGCTTCCAAACATGCTTGGACTATCAAATTTATCACATGACAAGCACACATCTTATGCAAAAGAAAGCTAGTATTGTATGTCTTCAGGGGATCTTCAAGAGATCTCATGGCCTTAGCATTCGCAGATGCATTATCAAGTGTGATCGATAGAGTCCATTCCAAAAGTCCGTATTCAGTAAGGACCTCCAAAATGCTCTTAGCAATGATCTCACCAGTGTGCCTATCAATCAATCTGAAACTTATAATTCTCTTTTTGTAGAATCGATATAATGCGCCACTACACTAGAATAATCCAAATGTGCTCTAGAATCCCATATATCTGACGTAAGAGCAACACAACACTTGAAGACAATGGAGTTGAATTTCTATGCCGCCACACACTTATCATAATAATCTATGATATCACACCTAATTGTGGTAGGAAAATCACATAATGCAGTCAATACAATACAAGATTCCCTTCATACCTTAGGATTATAACGCCAAGCAACCACCTTTCCATCAACACTGAAATGTAGTGTGGATTGACTGGTTGAATCTGTACCACCGTGCTTCAGTCTACATTTTTTGGTATGCCTCATCACTGAGCCAGTACCACTACCTGCTGTGTACCCATTATACTAGTTTTTACAATAATTGCATTTCGCTATCCACACCTTCAAGCCATCAACAATGTTCTCATATGTCTCAAAATGCTTCCAAACTTAAGAAGTAAGTTTTTATTTTTTCTTAAGGGGACCCGTGTTAGTACGTCCTTGCGAAAAGGGATCCATTTCATTAATCTCGTCTAAAGCATCATCTTCTTCTTCTCCTCTAACGATATCATCCTCACGAAGTCCATCCATTTTCTATAAATGTTCTCAAATTCCAAGGAATATCATGGAAAATCACATGGTGCAACAAAATGGAACACTAGCCTTTTACTAGAGAAGATCCATGAGATAAAAGAAAAGTACATTGTTAAAGCTAGCAATAGCAAGTTCACCGGAAAACACGTTTCCAGTAAAGGCAAATGTTTTGTTTCAGATAAGGCTCATTGCCTTAAAAACAATGAAATAATGCCATCTTTCAACTATCTTAAAAATGCAAACAAGGTGGAAGCATCATCACGCTTACTTTAAACAAAGCAAAACAATCATAAAAATGCCAATCACCTAAATGAGCACTCATATTAGCAATCCACTGGTAGAATCAGCAAGCAGTGCACAAAAAAGATTATGCAGGAGTAATATTAAAAATAGGAAAGACTGTCAACTTAACTAGTATGACCATTATGCAGTCACTCAACTAGATGTTGGCAAAAAGAAAAGATAACCCTAGAATAAAACTAAGTTGTCTAACTGTGTTGCACATTACCCTGTTACTGGAATATGTACAAACATAGTCCTAAAGCCAAGGAAGTAGTTTTTGAGTTTGCTTTGTTTCACCCCATTTCATACACTAGTCAATACTAGCTAAGCGTAAGCTCAAGATAATAGTGCTTAACAAACTAAAAACATTAAAATACGTTGCTTCATATACTAATTTTAGCATAGCAGTTAAAAAATTTATTGAGTAAGATAATAAAGTGCTGATAATTTCTCATCAAACTCAAGTCATTACAAAAGGGTCAAATCATGATTAACACGGGAAAGCAAGAATCTCATCGACCAAAAATCCACGCACGAACCCCAATTACCCTTAACTCAAAAATTCCCAATTTTAGAATCATAATTCAGATGCATACAGTACAGATTATAAACGTAGAAAACGTAATACAACAAGGGTTTGACAGAGATTGTTGGGGGATATCGGAATTCGGATATCGTGGTGGAAATCCGGTCTTGCTGGTTGGGAGCATCTGCAATTGAGAAGCAATTCCGACTTCCTAGATGAACACGAAGCAATTCCAACTTTGATTTGTCGAACTCGAACACGCAGAGTCGCAAGTGGAAACAAAAGAATGAAGATAGAAGACGAAGTCTTGAAATGATGAAAACGTTAAGGGCCCGTTTACTAGACAAAATTATGCATCACTATGATAGGATTAGAGCGCACAATTCTATGTTTACTAGACACACACTTGGCAAAGCGGGTCGGGGAATTCAATCGTATGACCCGCGAATTTTTTTAAAAATGATGAGATTGAGACTCAAAAATAATTCTATAAAAAAGGAGGAATTAATTTCTAACCCAACAATTCTACCATTTTGGGTCAATCTTAACCCTTCAATTTTACTGAAATTACATCAATCTACCACTGTCGACTTCTTTGACCTCTCCCCGACGCCAAGATCGAGACCCATATCTCCCTCACCATCACCCGTGGAAGGTGGAAGCTCGGCTATTCTCCTTGTACTCGCGGCCTTGGCAGTTCTTGTTATGCTTCCTGTTAATATTTATGTTGGTAATGCACCGATTTCAGATGAATTTTCCAAGACCACGATTAGTCATGTTGTTTATGGTTCGCCATTACTGTGGGTGCACTTCTTTTTTGTTACGGTGGTAGTTTTCTTGGTGCACAATGGCATCAATGAGATGGAGAGAAGATTAAGAATAACCAGATTCCGTGATGGAAGTGGGAATCCCAGTGAACCAAATGCAAATTCTAGTGCAATTTTTACGATCATGATTCATCGGGTTCCAACAACGTTAGGTTTTAATAAGACTCCATTGCTGGAGTATTTTGAGCATAGGTATCCATGGAAAATTTATAAAGTGGTTGTGCCAATGGATTTGTGTGCATTGGATAATCTGGCTACAAATTTGGTGAATGTGAGGGAAAGTATCAGTAAGTTGGTGTCAAAAATTGAATCTAGAGGACTTGGTGATGACGTAGAGGATGCTGAGGATACAGCAGAAGTTAGGGGCTTTCGGGATAGGTTATGGACACTTTGGATGAGATTGAAGGATTTGTGGTATAGGGCTGTTCATGAGTTGGGATTTTCAGATGATGAGAGACTAAGGAAGTTGCAAGAATTGAGAGCTGATCTGGAGATGGAGATGGCTGCTTACAAAGAAGGGCGAGCAAAGGGTGCTGGAGTTGCGTTTGTGGTGTTTAAGGATGTTTATACGATAAATAAGGCTATTCATGACCTCCGGGATGAGAAGAGAAGGCGGTTTGGCAGGTTCTTTTCATTGATGGAGTTGCAATTGCAAAGAAACCAATGGAAAGTGGAGAGAGCTCCATTAGCCAACGACATATATTGGAACCATCTAGGATCTTCAAAGCTCTCTTTAAAGCTAAGGAGAGTTCTTGTCAACACTTGCCTGATGCTTTTGTTCTTCAGTTCTCCGCTTGCTGTGATTAATGAAATTCAGAGTGCAGTGAGGATTATCAATGCAGAAGCCATAGATAATGCTCAGACAGGGTTGACTTGGTTGCAAAGCTCGAGCTGGGTTGTTAGTATAATATTTCAGTTTCTGCCTAATGTCATAATTTTTGTTAGCAAGTACGTAGTGATACCATATGCTCTTTCATACCTCTCAAAGTTCGAACAACATCTTACTGTTTCACAAGAGCAAAGAGCTGCATTATTGAAGTTGGTCGGCTTTTTCTAGTTAACCTCATTCTCTTAAAGGCTCTGGTTGAGTCCTCTTTGGAAGGTACTATTTTAAACATGAGCAGGTGTTATTTGGATGGTGACGATTGCAAGTGAATTGAAGAGTATATGAGCACTTCTTTCTTATCAAGATCATGCCTCTCTGCTCTTGCATTTCTAACCAGCACTTTCTCGGGTTTGTTAACGTTTCTCCTTCAGCTGCAATTGAGAAATGTTATTTACATTGATCATCCGGATAAAGATATCTGGAAGAATGGTTGCATAGTTCATTGTTAAAAAATCTGTTTGCCTTAATCATTTCTCATTTGAAATAGGGACAGAAATAAAATTTCTCTTATTTTTTCAAAATTGACAGTCTAATTGTCATTATCGGATTTATTTAGTAATCGTGTAATTGTTTTTTTTGGCTCAATTTTATTTTCAGCCCAATCCCACTATTTGGTGTGCAATTCCAATTTTCACAGTTAATTTCCAAGACGGAATTTTTTAGTAAACGGTCCTAGGAGAATCCGAATCCTCCCTAAAAGACAAAGACAAGGCAGGCCATGGCTTCGAAAGACAGGGGAAATTACAGAAGGAAGTCAAGGAAAAGCCATAAATGGTGGGAAAATCAGATAATAATTTATCAGAAATTTGATTCTCCCAATTTGATTATAACCAATACAAAATTAAAAAATGGCAGAAAAAGATGTCAGAGTGAGTGTGCGCATCTGGACCTGGAGTTTGTTCATGTTTGACAACTGTGGTGGTTTTGGGAGCACCATTTCTGATTTCTGCTATCCCAAAGCGTGTCTCTGTGCACACTTTTTTTTCGTGGTTCTTCGTCACGCTGTCTGCGTGTTTATGCATGCCCAAAGAGTGTGGAGGAGGACCACAGAGATGGAACGTTATCTTGTACACCTGAGATTAACTCGGCCTCCGATTTCAGATGAACCCTAAGTTTGGAGAGGCGAAATGTGGAGGTGAGGTTTAGTTTTTTTTCGCGTAGATTTTTTTTAGAGTTCCGTACTTGGGTCGTGATCGTGAAGCTGGAATTTGTGGTTTCATTCGAGTTTTTTTAAGGCCGGAGATGTGGGGATTTGGGTTTCGTTGCTTTGTTCCGGAAATTGAGTACATTTTATACTCGTTTAGGTCACTCTTTGCTATTGTTGTTACATGTTTTTGTTTAATTAACCTCATGATTGAGTGCTTAATCAGCTGGTGCGTGGAAGGGAAGTTGTTGTTTGGGAGTAAAGGGAAGGGGAATCATGGCAAGGCTTTTCGTATCATGCGTAGCTGAAGCTAGGTTTTATTCAAGTTGTGAGGTTCAAATTTCGTTACTGCTTAAGAATCTATCGCCACCTCTTATGACGCTTTCTGTTTCTTAAGTTTTCTTTATGAATAGTGACTTGCTGTATGCCACCTGCTTTAAATCCTAGTCACATCTTCTTAGATTTTCTGGTGAAAGTTTGTAATAATGCTGGTGTCTTTTGTTGGACTTAAATGACTGAAATTAGTGAAGGAAATCATGTCTTTTACTAGCCTCGTGCTAACAGTTTCGTGTTTCTCAGGTAATCTCAATCTTGTGTTTATTTTTGCTTCTTCCTGCCTTTTTCTGCGTGTGGAAACATTTCGCGTAATAATGGGAAATTTGAAGTCATCTCGGATGTATTAAGTTTTGAATTATGGTCTGAGGTGACTTTACAACACTTATTTTTACAAAGATATAGATTGCTGTGATCTATTAAATGATGTTCGCCTCACGTACAATACAACGTCCAAAATGGTAAGTGCCAAGTTATCTGTGGTGTAGGCAGAAAATCATAAAACAGCTATATCGCTACATGTGAATAAAGTGTATGAACTTAAAGGAAATTATATCAAGAAATGTGTAATCCAGATATAATTTGCACAGTACTTCCAAAAAGGGAATGCCCTCTGATTTAAAGGGAAGTAGGAAGGGTCCAGGCATCTTTTATTGAAAACAATTAAGGTCTGGGTCAAAGTGTCTGCATGCCATTCTTTCAACTTTTGTAAGTCATTGGCCATATTGGAGACAAAAATTTTCCTGATTTCTTCATAATTTTCGTACTCTCTGGCAGTGTTTGTCCAGTTCTGATGTTTTGTGCTTGGAAACATATCTATGCTTTGGCCTTAACTATCTCCAACGGCACCTCTTCCTCTAATCAATTACTTATCAGAGGTACATGCAGGTGCGTACAGGGCAACCTCTAGTTCTTGGAAGGCCATCTAACCAACTTTTGGGGACCTTTGTGACTCCATGCAGAGTCAAACGGAAGCTATCTTCTTACCAAGGGAACACAATCAGTAGAGGCAATGAATCTGTTCCCTCTCCTATCTATCTTCATTCTGGAAATTCCTTTTTTTGATATGCTATTATTTGGTTGACTCTGGGTATATGGAAGTGAATTCAACATTTTGGCTTGAATGATCTCGATTGTTCAATCTTCATCCATGTTTCATGTGTTCTTATTGTCAACCTCTTAATAATCAATATAAGATTTAATATTTTCTCAAATGTATTCATCGACTTATCTGATTTAAGTTTATAAAAATGCCAATTGGTTCTCATGTTGATGGTCTAAAACCCATGCTGCAGAGTAGCAATTCTTTGCCTGGGACATTTGCTCATTCAAAATACAGATGTGAGAACAATAGCAGTTGAGGTCATCAAAATATG